>PQWD01009104.1:0-23933 GCA_019425675.1 Leucinodes orbonalis | reverse complement strand
GGTTTAGAGGCGTGCCGATGGGATGGATGGCCGGGGGGGTAGTCTCGGTCCCAAGCGCAAGTTGGGGGGGCAGCTGTGCCCGGAAGCAGCGTAGGAAAATATGGATAGTGCTGGTAAAAAACAAATACCTCAGGAGGGTACCTGTCGCTCCGCGGCAGGAGAATCCCTCCCCGTCTCTCGAGACGGGCAGCCCCACGTATCTGGGGGGGGCGCCCACTATTCCGTGGCTTCGGCCGCGTCTTTCACGAAACCATGTTCGGTTTCATTGGTTCGGACACCAGTGCCATCTATTGGTAGCGGGCACGAGGAGGAAGATGACTACTTCGATTCTGACGATGACTGTTTTTCGGACAAGTCTATGGGGGGTATGTATGGCAGTTCCCTGTCGCTCGATTCGGTCAGTCATAAAAGAAAGAGGGGTGCTCTTGAAGAAGAAGATAGCACAGTTGAAGGTGGTACTCCCAGACCATCAGGGAGCGCTTCAAAGAGGGGAAGAGGCCGCCCGCCAACCACTGGCCATTACGCTGGTTTGGCGGCTGCTAAGGCAGCGCTTAACGCCGCAAAGGCGGAAGAACTGCGACTCAAGGATGAGGAAGAGGTTGCGGACATGGCCGCAAGAATTAGAACACGACGCCAATCGGGGCAGAGGGCCTTCAATGGCCTAGAAAGTCAGGAACTCCTGTCAACGTCAGAGTTGAACGAGAGATTGATGGGCAGCGCTCAGATGGTGATGCGCGTTGCGGAGAAGTCCGGTAATCTTAAGGGGACTTTTGTAAAAGCCCTTAAGGAAGCTGCGTTAGACATGCATAGTGTTGGCTCAATGCTTGCGCGCCGTACAGTCAACGATGAGGTGAGAGCATTAGAAGCGACGACGATGACGCTGCGCCAGCGTAATCAGCAGCTGGAAAAGGAAGTCGCTCAACTTCAAGAGGAAGTAAGGAAGTTGAAGCTTTTACAAGCAGAACCACCAGCGGCGAGCATGACACCAGAGGCAATCGCAGACCTGATTGCAAAGACAGTGGAGGGGGCGCTGTCGCAGAGGTTGCCATCCCAGGCTCCTCGACCTGACAGCCCCATGGATTTGGCTCTTGCGCTGCCCGACCCCGTCCCTGCCTCGCGGCCGGCTGGGCGGGCCCGCAAACAAGTCCCGGAGAAGAATAGTCTTCCAGACCTTACCGCTCCTGCAGAGGAGACGTGGGCCACAGTTGTAAGCAGGAAGACAAAGAAGAAGAATAAGCAAGCGACGCGCCCACCTGTCGCCGCCCACGCTCCAGAAGCCCCTACTTCCGGGACTTCGAAAAAGAAGGCGCAGCCTAGTTCCGCGGTTCCTCCCGCACCTGGGGGGAAACCCAAGAAGAAGCAGCGCAAAAGAAAGAAGAAGGAGAAAATCCGGGTACCAAAGGCACCAGCAGTGGTGTTGACCATGGCTCCGGAGGCGGAGAAGCAGGGCCTCACATACGGGGACCTCATCAGGAAGGCACGGGATAATATTGATCTCGCCGATGTCGGAGGTGCAGTGAGAGTGCGTAATGCCATCACTGGCGCCTGCATCCTAGAGATGCCTGGAGGAGATGCAACGAAGGCCGACCTTTTCGCAGCAAAACTAGGAGAAGTGCTAGGTGAAAGTGCCCGAGTATCCAGACCGGTCAAACGCAGAGACCTGCGAGTCACCGGTCTGGATGACTCCATAACTAAGGGGGAATTACAAAACGCTCTAGCAAGCAAGGGTTTTTGTAGTCCGGCGGAGGTGAATACCGGCGAAATCAGGAGGGACGGCAGGGGGCTTGGTACTGTTTGGGTACAGGTCCCTGTCGAGGCCGCTAGGGCCCTTGTCGCAGCACGGCGCCTCACAGTGGGTTGGAGCTCGGCGCAGATTCGTCTGCTCGATGCTCGGCCCCTGAGGTGCCACCGCTGCCTGGAGCTTGGCCATCCAATGGCCAAGTGTACCAGCGAGGTGGACCGCAGCGGTCTTTGCTACCGCTGCGGTAAAGGGGGACATAAGTCGTCGTCGTGCTTGGATGCACCATCCTGCGTCGTATGTGCGGCCAAAGGTCGGCCAGCAAACCACGTCGTCGGCAGTTCGGGGTGTTCCAGGCCCCCGGACAAGAAGGGCAGCAGTGCCAAGGGCGGGCCAGCCGCCGCTTCGGGCGGGTCAGCCGCCAAACGGCACAAGCCGCGGGTGTGACCAGCAGGTCTGTGGTTGGGTGCCACTCCTGCATTGCACGGGTCACCGCGAAGGTCGGGAGGAACTCTGTGGTCTGAGAGCTTCCCGTCGGGCGTAGTCCCATAGCGCAGGGCGGTAATGTGCGAAGGGCAACTGATGCTTTACCCGTCCATAATGCGCGCGACGGCCACCATCGAGTTTAGGGTTATGGGGTCCCAATTCTGGGTCCCGAGCCTCCACACACCCCTCGTCGGCTACCCAAGTCGACAGGGGAAGGTCCGTAAAAGGATTCTCGATGAAAAAAAAAAAAAAAAAAAAGGTTAGGTTGGGTGGGGTGCGTGCCGGGTTACCTCCTCGTGTGCTTGGACTGTTGCTTGTCCTTGTTGAATTTAATTCGGCAGGGAACGGTAACAGTTTGGGCCGGTGCACCCTGGGCGACGGAGAATGATCTTAAAGTTTTACTTTGAGTATCATTCTTCGTCGGCTAAATACTCGGCGGGGCTGGCTGTCCTCTGCCCCTCTGCTTTAGCAGAGGCGTATGTGGGCGGTCAGGGGGGGGCAAACCGTTACTCCCAGTCTGGGAGCCGGGGACCGGTTGCGACTTTTCGATCCTTTCGCACGGTCAAGAGGAGACAACCTCAATAAAAAACCCCTAAATCCCAAGGTTTGAAGGCGCGCCGAGGGGATGGATGGCCGGGGGGGTAGTCTCGGTCGCTAGCGCGAGTTGGGTGGGGCTTCTGCGCCCGCAAGCAGAACACAAATATGGAAGGTCGCGATTTGAAAAAGAATCCCCGGGCGGGTACCAGTAACCAATCTGGAGCACAATCCCGCACGTCCTCTTCGGAGGGCGGTGAGCCCACGTATTACGGGGGGGCTCCAAACCCGCGTCGTGCCAGCCGGCACGTTAGGAAGTAAGGAGGAGTTGAAACGTTTGACTCGACCATGCTCGGTCGCACTCAGTCGAACGCCGGTGTCGCCCAGCAGACACACGGAGGATGAAGAGGAGTACTTCGACTCGGACGATGAATGTTTTTCTGATAGGTCGATGGGGGCTAGGTGCGGTAGCTCACTGTCACTTCTGTCAGACTCCGGGTTGAAGAGAAAGAGAGATGCCATCGAAGATGATAGTGTTGTAGAAGTTAATGCCCCCACAACATCTGGGAGCATTCCTAAGAAGGGAAGAGGCCGCCCGCCTACTACGGGCGAGTATGCCGGGTTGGCTGCTGCGAAGGCAGCTTTGAATGCCGCAAAGGCGGAAGAGCTACGCCTTCAGGAAGAGGAAGAGATCGCCAATATGGCGGCAAGAATAAAGACACGTAGAGAGTCGGGCAACCAAGCCTTTCATGGCACTGGGGACCCGAGCCTATTGACGCCGCAGGAGCTAACGGAGCGACTTATGGCCAGCGCTCAGATAGTGCTGCGTGTTGCTAACAAGTCCGGCAATTTGAAGGGCACCTTCATCAGGGCCCTCAAAGAAGCTGCCAAAGATGTCCACGGGGTGGTCCAGCTGCTCACGCGCCGGACCGTGGATGACGAAGTCAGAGCGCTGGAAGCGAAGACCATGAGCTTACGGCAGCGAAACCAAGAGCAGGAGAAGGAGATTGCGCAACTCCAAGCGGAAGTAGAAAAGCTCAGGTCACGCCAAACACCTGAACCTCGAGCGGATGGTATGTCGCCGGAAGTAATCGCCGCGTTGATCACCAGCTCTGTTGAGAAGGCGCTGTCTCAGAGGCTGCCACCCCAGGTGCCCCTAGACAATTACGATATGGACGTGGCACCCACATTGCCCGAACCTGCGTCCAGCAGGCGGCAGCGTGAAAATGCCCCAGAGAGGACACCTGCTGCCGATCTGACTCCTATTCCCGCTACAAGCGAAGAATGGTCTACGGTGGCAAAGAAGCCAAAGAAGAAGAAGACGAAGGAGGCGCAAAGATCTGTCGCCACTCCCGTGCAACAAGCCCGTCTGTCGGGACTGCAACACAAAAGAAGAAGCAGTCGGTCCCTGCGGCTCAGCCCGCTCCAAAAACAGGGAAACCGAAGAAGAAAAAGAAGAAGAAGAAGAAACCTGCCATCCGGGTCCCCAAAGCGCCAGCAGTTGTGCTGACGCTTGACTCAGAAGCACAGGAGAAGGGCGTCTCGTACAAGGATGTACTGACAAAGGCCCGAGATAGGATTGATCTGACAGAAATTGGTTGTGCAGTCCGATTGCGAGGTGCCATAACAGGAGCTCAAATATTGGAAATGCCTGGAGCAGATGCTGCGAAAGCCGACCTATTTGCGGCAAAACTCAAAGAAGTGTTAGGAGAAGATGTTCGGGTGTCCAGACCAGTTAAGCGGAGAGATCTGCGAGTCACTGGTCTGGACGAGTCTATCACTGTGGAGGAACTCAGATCGGCTTTGTCCAATAAGGCGGGTTGTAGTCCGGCGAATTTCAAGTTCGGCGAAATAAGAAGAAGCGGCAGGGGTCTTGGTGCTATCTGGGTACAGGCCCCTGCTGACGCCGCTAGGGCGTTGGTCGCAGCTGCGCGCCTCACAGTGGGTTGGAGCTCGGTGCAGATTCGTCTGCTCGACGCTCGGCCCCTGAGGTGCCACCGCTGCCTGGAGCTTGGTCATCCAATGGCCAAGTGTCCCAGCGAAGTCGACCGCAGCGGTCTCTGCTACCGCTGCGGAAAAACGGGTCATCCGGCGTCGACATGTTCAGCGCCCCCTTCATGTGCACTATGCGCATCGAAGGGAAGGTCGGCGTCACACGTCGTCGGCAGTTCGGGGTGTTCCAGGCCCCCGAACAAGACGGGCAGCAGTGCCAAGGGCGGGCCAGCCGCCGCTTCGGGCGGGTCAGCCGCCAAACGGCACAAGCCGCGGGTGTGACCAGCAGGTCTGTGGTTGGGTGCCACTCCTGCATTGCACGGGTCACCCGCGAAGGTCGGGAGGAACTCTGTGGTCTGAGAGCTTCCCGTCGGGCGTAGTCCCATAGCGCAGGGCGGGTAATGTGCGAAGGGCAACTGATGCCTTTACCCGTCCAAAATGCGCGCGACGGCCACCATCGAGTTTAGTGGGTATGGGGTCCCGATTCAGGGTCCCGAGCCTCCACACACCCCCTCGTCGGCTACCCAAGTCGACAGGGGAAGGTCCGTAAAGAGGATTCTCGATGTAAAAAAAAAAAAAAAAAAAAAAAAAAAGGTTAGGTTTAGGTGGGGTGCGTGGTGAGATACCTCCTCGTGGTGCACCTGGTAACGTCCCATTTTGGGACGGCTAAAATCTCACCAACAGGCGCGGCTAGTTTGACACTTTTCGTCAACTAGTCGGGCCGCCCGTAAACCCCAATCACGGGAACGGTGGCCGGTGTCTCATTTCGAGACGCGGGCCGCGTGGAGACAACCACTATAAAAAACCACGGGGTGGGTTGCCGCTCCCTCTCCTCTGCTTTCAGAGGCTTTTGGGTGGCGGGGCATACCGTTATCCCCAGTCTGGGGACCGGGACCGTTGCGATTTTCCATCTTTTCGCACGGTCGCGAGGAGCCAACCTCAATAAAAAACCCTTAAATCCCAAGGGTAAGCGTGCCGAGGGGATGGAGGCCGGGAGGTAGTCCCGGTCGCTAACGCTGGGGGGGGGTTTGTAGGGCCACCACGCCCTTGAAGTGGTACAAAATCATGAAAAAGACGAATTTGAAAAGTATTCCCCGGCGGGTCCCAGCACTTCACGTGCTGGGGAATCCCGCACGCGCTCCGAGGACCGGCGACGTCTGCCCCACGTTATACGGGCGGGGGCAAAAATCCGTCTGGCGCCAAACAGGCCTCTAAGAGGTAGGAAAGGGAAGGAATCCAGCGCGGACCACCTAGCGCGACGAACTCTCCGATGAGGAGGAATACCAGGATATGTCGGCTGTCGACTTAGACTCCGACGATTCTGAGGAGAATGACAGGTCCTTCTGTAGCACGATCTCAGTCATGTCTGATCGCTACCCGAAGCGAAAAAGTGCCGTCCTATCTGAGATCGAGAAGAGGAGGAACGGGATCCTAATTTGGGGTACTGGACCAAAACTGTAGAACCAATGTGGCCAAAAGAGGGCGTGGACGCCCTCCCACAACCGGCCAATACGTGGGCTTGGCTAAAGCTAAGAAAGCCTTATTAGATCAGCAGGAGCGCGAAATGCGACTCCGCGCTGAAGAGGAGGTACTGGGCATGACGGCCCGAATTGCGGAGCGTCAGGTCGCGAGTGAAGTGGCCCTCCGGCGACCAACGTGCGCGCCAACCCGGACCTTCTGCCTCTCATTGAGCTCTGCGGCCGCCTGTCGCAGAGCTCAGAGTGTATAGTACGTGTGGCGGAAACCTCGGGCAACCTGAAAGGGACATTCATTAAGCCCTCAAGGAGGCTCCCGGGAGGTACAAGAGGTATCAAGAGTGCTCTCACGCCGCGAGACCACTCAAGAAGAAGCTCTCCTTCGCGACACCAACACCCGTCTGCAAGGAGAGCTTAAAGAGAAAGGACAGGCGATCGAACGCCTTCAAAAGAACTTGTCGAGCTCAAAGCTCAGGTTCAGCGTTGTCTGCGGCTCCTCAGGAGGATATGGCTAAAGTCATAGCACAAAGAGTAGAGCAAGCGCTCACAAAGAAGCTCGTGAAGGAAAAAGGGGCCATCTACACCCCTGAGCGCCGTCGGTCGACAACGCCGATGGACATTGTCGCGTCGCAGCCTCACATTCCCTCCCCGATCCTACCATCGAGGAGGTCGAGCGCGGCCAGTAGGCCGCCGGGACTGCCAAGGGAAACCTCTCCCTTGCCTACCGACGCCTCCCCCTTTACAGGAGGCGTGGGACAAAGTGGTCGGCCGCAAGGCAAAGAAAAGTGGGAGAAGGAAGCCAGCGGGTCCTGCCCCGACTGCGAAACCAACTCCGCAGCCGAAGCCCGCTCAGCCGAAGAAGGCAAATAAGAAAAAGCGCAAGCGCAAGCGCAGGCAGCCCAAGGCGCCGAAAGCACCAGCCATTGTTCTCTCGATTGGCTCGGGTGCCGCCGAGGATGTCACCTACACGGCAGTGATTAAGAAGGCGAGAAGAAATCAAGCTCGAGGAGTTGGGAGTCCCGCAGTCAGGTTTCGCAAGGCCATAACCGGCGCGCGAATACTTGAAGCTGCCTGGGTCGGACTCAAAGAAGGCAGATATGGGCGAAGAACTTGTGCAAGTTCTCGGCGAAGAGGTAGGGTCTCCAGGCCGGAAAAGTGCATTGAAATGCGCATAACTGGCCTGGATGACTCTGTAACAAAACAAGAAGTGTGTGGAGCCTCCCAAGCGCAGGCTGCGGGATGGCTCCATTTTCGGTGGGGGAGATACGGCGATACGGGCGGCCTTGGGAGCGTCTGGCTCCGGGCCCCCGTATTGATCGCAAGGAAACTGGCGGCGTTAGGGCACATTAAAGTTGGCTGGAGTTCAGCGAGGGTTCGGCTCCTGGAACCCCGCCCAATAAGATGCCACAGGTGTTTGGAGGTCGGCCACACCAAGTCGACTGCCAATGCGAGGAAGACCGCAGCGGATTATGTTACCGCTGCGGTAAGCCGGGCCACATTGCGGCAACGTGTGTGGCACCCCCTGCATGCGCACTCTGCGCCAGCAGGGGATTACCGGCGAGTCATGCCGTCGGCGGGCGGGGATGCCCGGACAAGCCGACGAAGAAGACGCGCGGGGCACGGGCCAAGGGCGGGACAGCCGCCGCACCGTGGCACCGCAGGTGTTCCCCGCGAGTAGAGACTGGGGAAGTCTCTACTCGCATTGCACGGGACACTGCGAAGGTCGGGATATCCAGTGGCCTGGATGTCCCGTCGGCGTGGACACTTGACGCCAGGGCGGGCTACTGGAGAACAGCCTTTCCCAGTTTTCCCCCAACGCGCGCGCAGGCCACACTTGGGTTTTAGTGGGTAATTCCGCCACTCTGGCGGACTAGTCCCACATAACCGTCGCCATCCCCAGTGGCGCGGTATGCGAGGCATTTCCCAAAGTATAAAAAAAAAAAAAAAAAAAAAAAAAAAAAAAAAGGTTAGGTTAGGTAGGTTAGGTTAGGTTAGGTTAGGTTAGGTTAGGTTAGGTTGGGGTGCGTGGTGAGATACCTCCTCGTGGTGCACCCTGGTAACGTCCAGTTTTTGGGACGGCTAAAATCTCACCAACAGGCGCGGCTAGTTTGACACTTTTCGTCGGCTAGTCGGGCCGCCCGTAAACCCCAATCACGGGGAACGGTGGCCGGTGTCTCAGTCTGAGACGCGGGCCGCGTGGAGACAACCACTATAAAAAACCACGGGGTGGGGTATGCCATTCCCTCTCCTCTGTTCACAGAGGATGTCGGGAGTGGCCGGGCAACCGTTATCCCCAGTCTGGGGACCGGGGACCGGATGCGATTTTTCGCCTTTTCGCACGGTCGCGAGGAGCCAACCTCAATAAAAAACCCTTAAATCCCAAGGTGTATGCGTGCCGAGGGGATGGATGGCCGGGGAGGTAGTCCCGGTCGTTAACGCAGGGGGGGGGGTTGTTGGGCCACCACGCCCATTAAGTGGTACACATAATGGATAGTAAAGATTTGGGAAATATTCTCCGGGCGGGTCCCAGCACTTCCAGTGCTGGGGAATCCCGCACGCGCTCCTCTGAGGAGCGCGTCTGCCCCGTGTTATACGGAGGGGGCAACAAATCTTCTACGCCGCCTGTGAAGGCGAAGAAAATTGAGAAGAGGAGAGTGCCGCGCATTCTTTCGAGTGCGGATGATGTCGAGGAAGTGGAGAGCGAGGTGTTTTCCGGAACAGACCTCGACTCTGATGATTCCACCGAGGTGGAAAGAACTTGTGACAGTGCTGCTTCTTCTGCTTTGTCGGACACCTACACAAAGCGGAGAAGGGAGGAAGTGTCAGATTTGGACCGTGACAGCGATCTGGAACGGGGTCCCGGATCAATACAGAGGACGAAAAGTGCCTCCAAAAGAGGGCGAAGGCGCCCTTTAGTGACTGGACATAGCGCCGGTCCGGCAGGATCGATGCCGGACGAGGCAGAACATGAGATAGATATTGAGGAGCTGACTACTAGGATCAGACAGCGCAGGGTTTCGGGCGATGTGGCCCTCGCCGCGCCCCACAGGTCTGATCCTGAGTTTTTGTCGCTCATCGAGCTCTGCGGCCGCTTGGCGCAGAGCTCAAAATGTATTGTGAGAGTGGCCCAGACGTCGGGCAACCTTAAGGGGACATATGTCAAGGCCCTTAAGGAAGCCGCGCTCGACGTCCACGGGGTGGCAAGGGTGCTGGCGCATCGCGAGGCCTCTGAGGAAGAGGACCGGCTGCGCCAGGCCAACGAGACTTGCAATGACCTCGAGTGCCGGAAACGAGATGGACAAACTTAAGAAGAAGCTGGCCGAGCTTCAAGCTCGGTCTCCGGCGCCGTCGCCGATGAAATTGAGGCTTGTCGCGGCGAGGGTGGAGAAGGCCCTCGCACAAAAAAGGAGATGCAGGAGGGGGCCTCTACACCCCCTCAAAGACGTCGCCTATCGACGCCGCCAATGGAGTCCACGGCACTCCACCACTCTACGCGTCGCCATTCTTCCGTCGCGACGCGTGAGTGGTCCCGCGGATCTTCTGTGCGATCGTGGCCACAGTGGTTCCCGCGCCTCCCCCTTTACAGGAGGCGTGGTCGGAAGTCGTCGGCCGAAGGCCAGACCGCAGAGGAAAGCGCCGAAGCCTCCTGCGCCGCGTACAGCCGGCGCAACAGACACCAGCGCCCAAAGGAGAAAACGGAAGAGGCGACGGAAACGGAGAAGGCAGCCGAAAGTCCCAAAAGCGCCGGCGGTCGTGGTTACGATCGCCGAAGACGCAGCGGGGAGCCTCGAGTATCACGGGCTCCTCAAAAAGGCCCGCCAGGAGATCAACCTGGCGGAGCTTGGGATTTCAGGGCCTCGGATGCGTCCCGCCATTACTGGTGGGCGCATCATCGAGTTGCCCGGGGCCGACGCTAAAAAAGCGGATGCGTTGGCCCGCAAGCTGAAACAAGTGCTTGGAGAGGGGTCCGAGTCCCAGGCCGGAGAAATTGCGAGCTACGCATCACCGGCCTGGATGACTCCATCCGAAAGGAGGAGGTGGTGGGGGAGGCTGCCAGGCTGCGGGCTGTGGGCTGGGCCCCTTTAAGTTGGGGAATTCGCCGCCACGGGCGAGGCCTAGGGAGCGTTTGGCTCAGGGCCCCCGTGGAAAGCGAAGAATTGCGGCGAAAGGGCACCTCACCATAGGTGGAGCACAGCGCGGATCGACTCGATCCGCGCCCCCTGAGGTGCCACAAATGCCTGGAGCTGGGCCATGTCAGGGCCCAGTGCTCCAGTGAGGAGGACCGCAGCGGTTTGTGCTACCGCTGCGGCAAGCCGGGCCACATCGCAGCTGCGTGTGTGGCCGCCCCTGCTTGCGCACTCTGCGCAAGTAAGGGGCTCGGCGAGTCATGCCGTCGGCAGCCGGGGTTGCCTGGAGAGGCCGACGAAGAAGTCGCGCGGAGCACGGGCCAAGGGCGGAGTAGCCGCCGTAGCCGTGGGCACCGCAGTGTTCCCGCGAGTAGAGACTGGGAGTCTCTACTCGCATTGCACGGGCACTGCGAAGGTCGGGACGTCCAGTGGCCTGGATGTCCCGTCGGCGTAGCACGCATACGCCAGGCGGGGGGTTTGTCGCTGACATCTCGAGACCCTGCCCCCGTCCGCACGCGCGCGAAGGCCACCCCAGGGGTTTTAGTGGGTAATTCCGCCACTATGGCGGACTAGTCCCACATAACCGGTGCCACCCCAGTGGCACGGTATGCGAGGCATTTCCCCTGGGTAAAAAAAAAAAAAAAAAAAAAAAAAAAAAAAGGTTAGGTTAGGTTAGGTTAGTTAGGTTAGGTTAGGTTAGGTTAGGTTGGTTGGGGTGCATGCCGGTTACCTCCTCGTGTGCTTGGACTGTTGTTTGTCCTTGTCGAATTTTATTCTGCAGGGAACGACAACAGTTTGGGCCGGTGCACCCTGGGCGACGGGGAATAATCTTAAAGTTTTACTTTGAGCATTATTCTTCGTCGGCTAAATACTCGGCGGGGCTGGCTGTCCTCTGCCCCTCTGCTTTAGCAGAGGCGTATGTGGGCGGTCAGGGGGGGGCAAACCGTTACTCCCAGTCTGGGAGCCGGGGACCGGTTGCGACTTTTCGATCCTTTCGCACGGTCAAGAGGAGCCAACCTCAATAAAAAACCCCTAAATCCCAAGGTTTGAAGGCGCGCCGAGGGGATGGATGGCCGGGGGGGTAGTCTCGGTCACTAGCGCAAGAAGGGGGGGCTGCTGTGCCCGCAAACAGCGTCATCAAAATGGACATTGGGAAAAATACATCGTCTCCCCAGGAGGGTCCCAGTCGCGATGCGGCTGGGGAATCCCTCCCCGTCCCTCGGGACGGGCTGCCCCACGTATCTGGGGGGGGCAACCAATGCTCCGTGGCTCCGGCCGCGTTAGTGAAGGAGGGAGAAGTATCGGGTCTTACGCGACCATGCTCGGTCGCTCTAACTAGGACTCCTGTGCCGTCCATCAGGCACAATGATTCAGATGAGGAGTACATCTCGGACTTGGACTCCGACGACACCTACGCGCGGCAGTCATATGGCAGTACGTTGTCGCTGCGTTCCGAGTCACTTAGTTCCAAGAGGAAGAAGCCAGGGGACTCTGGCTCTGAAGAAGAATGGGGACGCGCTCCCAGTCGAGGTAGCGTCACAAAACGTGGAAGGGGAAGGCCGCCGACAACAGGCCAGTATGTCGGATGGGCAAAAGCGAAGGAGGCTTTGAACAAAGCAAAAGAGTGCGAACTCCGTCTTGAAGCCGAAGAAGAGATAGTGAAGATGTCGGAGAACATAAAAGCTCGCCGCGAAACGTTTGTCGCGGCGCTTCGGGATCCCGACAATATGGACCCAGAGCTCCTTTCTGCCGGAGAGCTCTTCCAGAGATTGGCCGCGAGTGCTCAGTGCATAGGACGAGTAGCTGCGACATCAGGGAATTTGAAGGGCACCTTCATTAAGGCGCTGAAGGAGGCTGCCCTGGATGTCATGGGAGTTGGCCGAATATTGGTCAATAGACAGAACTCAGAGGAGTTAAAGATTCTGCAGGATCAAAATGCCCGTTTTGCCCAGAAGATCAAAGATTTGGAGGAAGAGGTGACCAAGCTTAGGTCGCAGTTGGCTAATCAGCCACAAAGAGTAGAGTCTCCACGCGCGATGAGAGATGCTATATCCGCGAGTGTTGAGAAGGCACTGGCTGAGCGGTTGGGGGCCCCATACACCCCCGAGCGCCGTCGTTCAGTCAGCCCAATGGATGTGCCGGACCCACAGTTGACTGTCGCGTCGGTTTCTACGCCACAAGACAAAGTCCCAACTAGCGGGCCACAGAAGAAGAAGAAACCTTCAAAAATGACAGCGGCCCCACCGCCACCTCCCGTAGAGGAGACCTGGACCACTGTCGTTTCAAAAGGGAAGAAAAAGAAGAAGGGAAATGCAGCAAAGGCGGTAGTCGAACCTACTCCGGCTCCGACCCCAGCTCCAAAACAGCCGAAGGAGAAAAAGGCTCCCCCAAAAAAGAGGAAGCGAAAAAGGAAGAGAAGAGTTAGGGTCCCGAAGTCACCGGCGGTTGTCATCACGCTGGACTCAAAAGCAATGGAGAATGGGAGAAACTACACAGAGGTTCTCACCAAAGCTCGGGAGAGTGTCAACCCGATAGAGATGGGTCTCGGCGCGGTCAAAATGCGGACTGGCATGACTGGCGCCAGAATACTGGAGTTGCCTGGCGCAAATCCGGAACAAGTGGAAGAGTTCGCCTCAAAGTTGAGAACGGTTCTAGGAGAAGAGGTCCGTGTTGCTAGACCGGTGAAATGCAGAGACTTGCGTATCACCGGTCTAGACGACTCCATAACAAGAGAGGAACTGGTCGAAACTGTCGGTCGCAAATTTGGGGTTGAAAAACAGCTTATCAAAGCGGGGGAGATTCGCCGTAGCGGGAGAGGCTTAGGGGCAGTTTGGCTTCAGGTCCCTGCAGCGGCAGCTAAGGAAATGACGGCATCCCGTAGTTTCCTCATCGGTTGGAGCTCGGCGCAGATCACACTGCTCGAGCCCCGGCCGATGAGATGCTTTAGGTGTTTAGAAGTTGGGCACACAATTTCAAATTGTAAGTCTGAGTTGGACCGCAGCGGGCTCTGCTACCGCTGCGGCAAAGGTGGGCATATCTCGGCGTCGTGTTCGGCGCCACCTGGTTGTGCACTCTGTGCCGCAACAGGTCGGACGTCCTCCCACGTCATCGGGAGCTCGGGGTGTATTCCGCCCCCGAGAAAAGGTCGCGGTCGTGCAGTTCCTGCGTTGTTTGCCGCGGGTGGGACCAGCAGGTAGTGGTTGGGGAATCTGCTACCTGCATTGCACAGGTCCCCCGCGAAGGTCGGGATGTCCTCAGTGACCGAGGCGTCCCGTCGCCGGCGTAGTCCGATAGCGTCAGGGCGGGCTAACGTGGTCGTATCTCCATTCCCACTGCCCGCCCCTAAAGGCGCGAGATGGTCACCGTCAGGTTTTAGTGGGTAATTGCGGCACCTTCCATCTTTGCCGCACTAGTCCCACATAACCGGCGCCCCTCCCCCTCCATAACACGAAGGCGCGGTAGGCGAGGCCTTTCCTGACGTAAAAAAGAAAAAAAAAAAAAAAAAAAAAAAAAAAAAAAGGTTAGGTTGGGGTGCGTGCGGGTTACCTCCTCGTGTGCTTGGACTGTTGCTTGTCCTTGTCGAATTTATTCGCAGGGAACGCAACAGTTTGGGCCGGTGCACCCTGGGCGACGGGGAATAATCTTAAGTTTTACTTTGAGCATATATTCTTCGTCGGCTAAATACTCGGCGGGGCTGGCTGTCCTCTGCCCCTCTGTCAGCAGAGGCGTATGTGGGCGTCAGGGGGGGCAAACCGTTACTCCCAGTCTGGGAGCCGGGACCGGTTGCGACTTTTCGATCCTTTCGCACGGTCAAGAGGAGCCAACCTCAATAAAAAACCCCTAAATCCCAAGGTTCGAAGGCGCGCCGAGGGGATGGATGGCCGGGGGGGTAGTCTCGGTCACTAGCGCAAGAAGGGGGGCAACTGCGCCGGAAGCAGGGATGTAAACATGGACAGTGTAGCAAGAACAAAATACCCCAGGAGGGTACCAGCATGACTCGCTCTGCTGGAGAATCCCTCCCCGCCTCTCGAGGCGGGCAGCCCCGTGTATCTGGGGGGGGCTCCAACTGTGCCGTGGCTTCGGCCGCGTTGGGGAGTAAGGAGGAGAAAGGGGGGAAACTGATTCGTCCCTGTTCAGTGACTGTAGCACGAACACCTGTGCCTTTCAGTAAACTGCAGGACTTCGACCTCGAGTATGATTCGGAGGAGGAGTATTTATCGGACGATTCGATGGGTGATGGCTTCTATGGCAGCACCCAGTCGCTATTTTCGGACTCGGGGGTCAGACGCAAGAGGCCAGCACCAGAGGAGGATACCGCCGATTCAGGCGAGGCAAGTACCAGTGTTCCCAAAACACCCGGGAACACATCGAAACGCGGACGTGGTCGCCCACCGACCACTGGTCAGTACGTGGGATTGGCCAAGGCGAAGGAGGCCCTGAACAAGGCCAAAGAGCGGGAGTTGCAGCTCCGGGCCGAGGAGGAGATTGCGGGGATGGTGTGCGCCATCAAAGTCCGTCGGAAGTCCGGCGAGGCGGCACTGAGAGGCGAGGCGGACCCCGAATACCTCACGACCGAGGAGCTGAACAAGCGCCTCGCGACGTGTGCGAAGGTCGTGTTGCGGGTTGCCGAAAGGTCTGGCAACTTAAAGGGCACTTTTGTCCGTGCCCTCAAGGAGGCAGCTGAGGATATGTCCGCGGTGGGCAACGTCTTAGTTAAACGGACACCGGCCAAAGAGGTCGGCGTATTGGAGGGGGTAGCGGAACGCCTCCGCAAGGAAATAGATGAGCAGGCCAGGGTGATCGAGACACTCCGGGAAGAGAACGACCGGATGTACCTCGCGTCCAAATCATCTGGCGCCCCTGGCCCTGCTAATGCCGAGTCGGCAGAGAAGTTAGCGGCGACGATTGCCGCGCAAGTAGAGAAGGCCTTGTCGCAGAAGACGTTCGCCCTGGCAGTTCCATCGCCCGGGCCTCCTTCTCGCCCACCAAGCCCAATGGACCTGGTTCCATCTGACCCAGCTCTCGCTCCGCGGTCGAGCGGGCGGGCGGCTAACCGGGCCCCAGAGAAGACAGTCACCACCGTCACGGACCCGTCCCCTCAGAGGGAGGAGACTTGGGCCACAGTGGTGAAGAAAAGAAGAAGGCCAAAACGAAGACGGCAATACCATCTACCGCCGCCAAAGAGTCACCAACGACTCCCGCCGCACCGGCGCCGACCTTTTCTGCGGTTCTGTCCGCCCCTGTCGGCGCCAAGAAGAAGCCCGCCAAGCGGCGGAGGAAGAGGAGGAAGCCCCAAGTCCGCGTCCCCAAAGCACCAGCAGTGGTGCTAACGCTGGACATGGACGCGGCTAAGAACGGCCTTACGTACGAGACTGTACTAACGAAGGCCCGCCAGAATATCGATCCTGGCGAACTTGGGGTCAGCGGCGGCCTCAAGATGCGCACTGCCATCACTGGCGGCCGCATACTTGAGATGCCCGGCTCGGATGCAGTGCTGGCCGAACGATTTGCGGCCAAACTCAAGGAGGTCTTGGGGGAGGAGGTTAGGGTGACCAGGCCGGTGAAGAGCAGGGAGCTGCGGATCACTGGCCTGGACGACTCCATTTCAAAGGAGGAGCTGGGTAGGGCCTTATCTTTAAAGGGGCAATGCGCGGAAGGCGATGTTAGAGTCGGCGACATAAGACGCGGCGGGCGTGGCATGGGCTCGGCATGGGCACAAGTCCCCGCTGAGGCTGCTAAAATCCTAGCAGCCTCAAGAAGACTTACGGTGGGGTGGAGCTCCGCGCAGGTCACTCTGCTGGATGCTCGCCCCGTCAGGTGTTTTAGGTGCCACGAGCTCGGCCACACCAAGCTGAATTGCTCGTCGGAGGAGGACCGCAGCGGTCTCTGTTACCGCTGCGGTAAATTGGGTCATCTGGCGGCCACCTGCACGGCCGCCCCCTCCTGCGTCTTATGCGCGGCCAAGGGTCGGCCAGCGGGACATGTCGTCGGAGGCTCGGGGTGCACTCAACCCCCGAGCAAGAAGGGAATACGGAGCGTCGCCAAGGGCGGGCCAGCCGCCTCTAAGGGCGGGCCAGCCGCCTCCAAGGGCGGGCCACCAGCCGCCAAAAAGGCACGCGCCGCGGGTGAGACCAGCAGGTAGTTGGTTGGGGAACCACTACCTGCATTGCACAGGTCCCCGCGAAGGTCGGGTAGTCCTCAGTGGCCTGAGGCTCCCGTCGACGGAGTTGTCCGATAGCGCCAGGGCGGACGTAAATGGTCGGTACATTTTCCCATTGTCCGTCCCTGAAATGCGCGAGAAGGCCACCGTCAGGTTTTAGTGGGTAATTGCGGCACCTTCCATCTTTGCCGCACTAGTCCCACATAACCGGCGCCCCTCCCCAAGGGGCGCGGTAGGCGAGGCCTTTCCTGACGATAAAAAAAAAAAAAAAAAAAAAAAAAAAAAAAAAAAAAAAGGTTAGGTTAGGTTAGGTTAGGTTAGGTTAGGTTAGGTTGGGGTGCGTGGTGAGATACTCCTCGTGGTGCACCTGGTAACGTCCCAGTTTTTACGGCTAAAATCTCACCAACAGCGCGGCTAGTTTGACACTTTTCGTCGGCTAGTCGGCCGCCGTAGCCCCAAATCACGGGGAACGGTGGCCGGTGTCTCAGTCTGAGACGCGGGCCGCGTGGAGACAACCACTATAAAAAACCACGGGGTGGGGTATGCCGCTCCCTCTCCTCTGCTTTCAGAGAGCTGCTAGGGAGTGGCCGGGCAAACGTTATCCCCAGTCTGGGGACCGGGGACGGATGCGATTTTTCGCCTTTTCGCACGGTCGCGAGGAGCCAACCGCAATAAAAACCCTTAATCCCAAGGTGTATGCGTGCCGAGGGAGATGGATGGCGGGGAGGTAGTCCCCGGTCGCTAACGCAGAGGGGAGGGAGTCGGGCCACCACGCACAGAGTGGAAAACATGATGAACAAATATGGCAAAGATTCTCCGGCGGGTCCCAGCATTCAGGTGCTGGGAATCCGCACGCGCTCCTCTCAGAGCGCGAGTCTGCCCGTATATACGGAGGGGGCAACAAATCATCTCCGCCGCCCGTTAGGCGAAGAAGATCGAGGGAGAAGGACCCATGGAGGATGACGACGAAGAGGAGGAGGCGTTCTCTGAGACGACGTACTGGACTCGGATGACGGAACTGAGATTGAGCAGACATGCGCGAGCTCTGCCTCCGTTGTGTCTGAGACAAACACAAGCGCAAAGACCGGCGCGGTCTGACTCCGATGAGAGTCGCGACCCAAATTTGAGAGATGGATCCAGACCATCAGCAACTCGTGTGTCCAAGAGAGGGCGAAGGCGCCCTCGAATACTGGACACCATCTGGGGAGCGTGAGGATAGTGTTGAGCCGGAGAGAGAAATCAAGATTTGACTTCCGGATTAGCACGAAGGTATCGGGCGATGTGGCCTCGCCTCGCCTCGCAGGTCTGATCCGGACTTTTTGTCGCTTCTCGAGCTCTGCGGACGCTTATCGCAGAGCTCGAAATGCATTGCACGAGTGGCCCAGACGTCGGGCAACCTTAAGGGGACCTATGTCAAGGCCCTTAAGGAAGCCGCGCTCGACGTCCATGGAGTGGCAAGGGTACTGGCGCATCGCGAGGCCTCTGAAGAAGAGGACCGGCTGCGTCAGGCCAACGAGGAGATTGCGGTGGGACTTGAAAGTCAGAGGGAGGACGGAGAGGCTCAGAAAGAAGTTGTCCGAGCTTCAAGCCCGGTCTCCAGCGTTGCCTGCTGCTCCCTCTGAGGATGTGGCGGATGTCATTGCGGCGAGAGTGGAGAAGGCTCTCGCCAAAAAGATAGGAGTCGACAAGAGGGGGCCCTCTACACCCCCTCAGAGGCGTCATTCTTCGACGCCCATCCCGATGGAGTCCACGGCCACTCCGCCACTCTACGCGTCGCCGGTCCTTCCGTCGCGACGCGTGAGTGAGTCCCGCGGATCTTCTGTGCGATCTGCGGCCACAGTGGTTCCCACGCCTCCCCCTTTACAGGAGGCGTGGTCGGAGGTGGTCGCCGAAAGGCCAGATTGCAGAGGAAGGCGCCGAAGCCTCCTGCGCCGGCGGTAGCCGCAACAGACGCCAGCGCCCAAAAAGAGGAAACGGAAAGGGCGAAGAAAAAAGAGACGACCAGCCGAAGCACCAAGGCGCCGGCGTGTACGGTTTACCGGCCGAAGACGCAGCGGGAGCCTGGAATATCACGGCTCCTCAAAAAGGTCCCAGAAATCAACTGCAGAGCTCGGAATTTCGGGGCTCGGATGCGTCCGCCATTACTGGCGGGCGCATCATCGAGTTGCCCGGGGCCGATGCCAAAAAAGCAGACGCATTGGGCCCGTAAACTTAAGCAGGTGCTTGGGGAAGGGGTCCGAGTCACCAGGCCGGAGAAATGTTGCGAGCTACGCATCACCGGCCTGGATGACTCCATCCGAAAGGAGGAGGTGGTTGGGAGGCTGCCCAGGCTGGGCTGTGGGCTAGGCCCCTTCAAAGGTGGGGGAGATTCGGCGACACGGCGAGGCCTCGGGAGCGTGTGGCTCCGGGCCCCGTAGACATCGCAAAGAAAGCTGGCGCAGAAAGGGCACCTCACGATTGGGTGGAGCACAGCGCGGATCCTGACTCTCGATCCGCGCCCCCTGAGGTGCCACAAATGCCTGGAGCTGGGCCATGTCAGGGCCAGTGCTCCAGTGAGGAGGACCGCAGCGGCTTGTGCTACCGCTGCGCAAGCCGCGGCCACATCGCAGCTGCGTGTGTGGGCGCCCCTGCTTGCGCACTCTGCGCAGCAGGGGCTTTCGGCATCATGCCGTCGGTAGCCGGGGTTGCCTGGAGAGGCCGACGAAAAGTCCGCGGAGCACGGGCAAGGGCGGAGTAGCCGCCGTAGCCGTGGGCACCGCAGGTGGTTCCCGCGGGTAGAGACTGGGGAAGTCTCTACTCGCATTGCACGGGACACTGCGAAGGCGGGACGTCCAGTGGCCTGGATGTCCCGTCGGCGTAGGCACGCATACGCCAGGGCGGGGGTTTGTCGCTGACATTCTTAAGAGAGCCTGCCCCCGTCCGCAAGAAGCGCGCAAGGCCACCCAGGGGTTTAGTGGGTAATTCCGCCACTATGGCGGACTAGTCCCACATAACCGGTGCCACCCAGTGGCACGGTATGCGAGGCATTTCCCCTGGGATACAAAAAAAAAAAAAAAAGGTTAGGTTAGGTTCGAGGAGGGGGTTAGGTGACGCGACCATCAAGTCGTGTGAGCTGCGGCTCCACCGGCATAGACGACTCCGTCACTAAAGAGGAAGTAGTGTGGTGCGCTCACAGTTCGCGGATGCGGCATGGCGCCATCAAGCCTGGCGAGATTCGGCGTCTCGGGCGCGGCCTGGGGAGCATGTGGCTCCGGGCCCCTGTGGAGCCGCAAAGAAATTGCGGCGGCGAAGCACCTCCAAGTAGGTGGAGCTCGGTGAGGGTGCGGCTCTCGAGCCTCGCACCCTGGTGCTTCAAGTGCCTCGAGGTCGGCCATGTCATGGCGACCTGCACCGGAGGCAGACCGCAGCGGACTTTGTTACCGCTGCGGCAAACCGACCACAGGGCGGTGGCCTGCTCAGCGGCCCCGCATGCGCCTATGCGCGAGCAAGGGACTGCCGGCCAACCACCGTTGGCGGCAAGGGTGCCACAACCCCCTCGAAGAAGAGGCGCGTTCCACGGCAAGGGCGGATCAGCCGCCGAGACCGTGGGACCGCGGGTGTGCCCGCGAGTAGTGACTGGGGACGTCACTGCTCGCATTGCACGGGCCACCGCGAAGGTGGGGCATCCAGTGCCTGGATGTTCCGTCGGCGTAGTCATTGCCAGGGCGGGGAAGCTGTAGTTCGAACTACTTAAGGGAGCCCAGCCCCCCGTCCGCAGACGCGCGCGAAGGTCACCCCAGGGGTTTTAGTGGGTAATTCCGCCACTATGGCGGACTAGTCCCACATAACCGGTGCCATCCCAGTGGCACCGGTATGCGAGGCATTTCCCTGGGTTACAAAAAAAAAAAAAAAAAAAAAAAAAAAAAAAAAAAAAAAAAAAAAGGTTAGGTTAGGTTAGGTTGGGTGCGTGGTGAGATACCTCCTCGTGGTGCACCCTGGTAACGTCCCAGTTTTGGGACGGCTAAAATCTCACCAACAGGCGCGGCTAGTTTGACACTTTTCGTCGGCTAGTCGGGCCGCCCGTAAACCCCAATCACGGGAACGGTGGCCGGTGTCTCATTTCTGAGACGCGGGCCGCGTGGAGACAACCACTAAAAAAACCACGGGGTGGGGTTGCCGCTCCCTCTCCTCTGCTTTCAGAGGCTTTTGGGAGTGGCTGGGCATACCGTTATCCCCAGTCTGGGGACCGGGGACCGATGCGATTTTCCATCTTTTCGCACGGTCGCGAGGAGCCAACCTCAATAAAAAACCCTTAAATCCCAAGGTGTATGCGTGCCGAGGGGATGGATGGCCGGGGAGGTAGTCCCGGTCGCTAACGCAGAGGTGGGGGAGTTGGGCCACCACGCCCATTAAGTGGAAAACCAATATGGAAAAGTCAGTTTTTGAAAAGAGTCTCCGGGCGGGTCCCAGCACTTCAGGTGCTGGGGAATCCCGCACGCGTCTCCGCAAGGAGCGCGTCTGCCCCACGTACTACGGAGGGGGCAAAAAACTGCTTTCGGCCCAAGCGGGCAAGACGAGGAGTGGACGAGTTCGTCGGAAGTCGTCGAGTGCGGACGAGCAATCGGAGGAGGAACAAGAGTTCAGTGGCAACGAGTCAGTTGTTGATTTGGACTCTGATGACACCACAGAGAGGGAGGCTACGCACGGGAGTGTGACGTCACTTGCGTCGGACACCCGTACGAAGCGCAAAAGGGCGATTCTATCAGAATCGGATGGAGATAGGGACCCGGAATGGGGCGCTGGCCCCAAAGAGAAGACACCAACGGCCAAGAGGGGGCGTGGACGCCCCCCGACCACTGGTCATTTTGTAGGCCTCGCTAAAGCCAAACAGGCCCTCAATGATGAGGCAGAGCGAGAGCTGCGGCTACGCGCAGAAGATGAAGTGTTAGGGCTCACGACACGGATCAGGGAGCGCCGATTGTCCGGCGAAGTGGTCCTCGCCGCCAAGAAGGCTGACGCTGATCCCGACTTGTTGTCCCTAATTGAACTCTGTGGCCGGCTGGCACAGAGTTCAAAGTGTATCTTGAAGGTGGCAGGATCATCGGGCAACCTCAAGGGCACATTTGTTCGTGCCCTTAAAGAGGCGGCCCTTGATGTACATGGGGTGGCGCAGACCCTGGCCCACAGGGAAACCACCGAAGAGGAAACCCTGCTCCGCAATATCAATGCGGACCTAAAGCGGGAGTTGGAGGAGTCGAAACGCGACCTCGAGAGGCTGCGTAAAGAGTTGGCAGAGTCTCAAACTCTGCGGCCAGCGTCGAAATCGGTGGCTCCTCCCGAGGACATGGCCGATGTAATTGCAGCGAGGGTTGAGGCAGCCCTCGCCAAGAAGTTGGGGACAAGGGGGGTTCTGGCACCCCCGATAGGCGTCGTTCGGCGACGCCTATGGCAACGACGGCAACCCCGCCGCGTTACGAGTCGCCGATTTTACAACCGGGACGAGTAAGCGCGGCCCGCAGATCTTCTTCCAGATCTGCGGTCTCGGTGGCTCCCACGCCTCCCCCTTTACAGGAGGCGTGGTCGGAAGTGGTCGGCCGTAAGGCATCGAAAAAGAAGGGAGTGTCGGTGGACCTTGCGCCGCCGCAACCGGCGCAAGAGCAGCAGAGGCCGCCACCGCCGGCCAAGAAGAAGAAGCGCCGAAAGCGGCGCAAGAGAAGGATGCCGAAGGTCCCAAAGGCGCCCGCCGTCGTCATTACGATTGGCCCGGACGCACCAGAGGGCCTCGCTTATCACGAGGTGATAAAGAAGGCGAGGGCGGAATTGGACCTCGCCGCGCTGGGCATCCCGACCCTCAAAATGCGCGAGGCCATAACAGGCGCGCGCATTATTGAGATGCCGGGCTCCGACGACCGCAAAGCGGATGTGTTGGCGGTGAAGATGCAGAGGCTCTTCAACGAGGGGGTTAAGGTGACGCGGCCGGTGAAGTCGTGTGAGCTGAGGCTCACAGGCATCGACGACTCAATCACCAAGGAAGAAGTTGTGTGGTGCGCGTCACAGTTCGCGGGATGCGGCATGGCGCCATTTAAGCCAGGAGAGATTCGGCGTCTCGGGCGCGGCCTGGGGAGCATGTGGCTCCGGGCCCCTGTGGAGGCCGCAAAGAAATTGGCGGCGGCGAAGCACCTCCAAATAGGGTGGAGCTCGGTGAGGGTGCGGCTTCTCGAGCCTCGCACCCTGAGGTGCTTCAAGTGCCTCGAGGTCGGCCATGTCATGGCGACCTGCACCGCGGAGGCAGACCGCAGCGGACTTTGTTACCGCTGCGGTAAACCCGACCACAGGGCGGTGGCCTGCTCAGCGGCCCCCGCATGCGCCTTATGCGCGAGTAAGGGATTGCCGGCCAACCACTCCGTTGGCGGCAAGGGATGCCAAAATGCTCCCGCGAAGAGGAAGCGCGTCCACGGGCTAAGGGCGGGCAAGCCGCCGCAACCATGGACACCGCGGGTGACGCCCGCGAGTAGTGACTGGGGAAGTCACTGCTCGCATTGCACGGGCCACCGCGAAGGTCGGGGCATCCAGTGACCCGGATGTTCCGTCGGCGTAGCCATTGCGCCAGGGCGGGGGAAGCTGTAGTTCGAACTACTTAAGGGAGCCCAGCCCCCCGCCCCCAGAAGCGTGCGAAGGTCACCCCAGGGGTTTTAGTGGGTAATTCCGCCACGATGGCGGACTAGTCCCACATAACCGGTGCCATCCCCAGTGGCACCGGTATGCGAGGCATTTCCCCTGGGTTAAAAAAAAAAAAAAAAAAAAAAAAAAAAAAAAAAAAAAAAAAAAAAAAAAAGGTTAGGTTAGGTTAGGTTAGGTTAGGTTAGGTTAGGTTAGGTTGGGGTGGTGGGGGGTGCGTGCCGGGTTACCTCCTCGTGTGCTTGGACTGTTGTTTGTCCTTGTCGAATTTTATTCTGCAGGGAACGACAACAGTTTGGGCCGGTGCACCCTGGGCGACGGGGAATAATCTTAAAGTTTTACTTTGAGCATTATTCTTCGTCGGCTAAATACTCGGCGGGGCTGGCTGTCCTCTGCCCCTCTGCTTTAGCAGAGGCGTATGTGGGCGGTCAGGGGGGGGCAAACCGTTACTCCCAGTCTGGGAGCCGGGGACCGGTTGCGACTTTTCGATCTTTTCGCACGCGAGGAGCCAACCTCAATAAAAAACCCCCAAATCCCAAGGTTTAGAGGCGTGCCGATGGGATGGATGGCCGGGGGGGTAGTCTCGGTCCCTAGCGCAAGTTGGGAGGGGCTGCTGTGCCCGTAAGCAGTGGTTTACAATGGATAGTGCTGGTAAAAAACAAATACCTCAGGAGGGTACCTGTCGCTCCGCGACAGGAGAATCCCTCCCCGTCCTTCGGGACGGGCAGCCCCACGTATCTGGGGGGGGCGCCCACTATTCTGCG
>PQWD01009103.1:0-44283 GCA_019425675.1 Leucinodes orbonalis | reverse complement strand
AAGTTTTGATAAAATATCAATAAAAGGTTTTCGTTGAGTGTGGCATACAATTGAGTTTATCCATTACCGCGTCTCTGAAAATTTTAGTTTTTATACTAGAGATGAGATGGAAATCCATTTACGTAATAAATAAATAAAAAAGTTACTGGTTTTAGCAATTTTAAGCAGTTTAAACATGTATTTAGTGATTTCCTTAAAGGAATCATGTATCAGGAAACACTGCTCTTCCTTAAATAACAGCAAACCAATACAAAATGAATTTAGATGGTTAGAGAAAAACATTTCATTTGAAACTTATAAAGTAAATGTAAGCATCCTTCTATCCATCGCCTTTTACATTTAATATTTGAGTAAGTATCATATTCCGCGGTACCCAAAAAGTAATCATATCGTGAATATATGTATAGGAATCCACAAGATCAAAATGATTTAATGGCGTATAAATCTGAAAATTAAAGAAAATAACACGCTTCATTGAAAACACCATAAAATGTATAATAAAAGTATTAACTCAAGGAGAACGAGTTATACTTAGTTTTACTTCAGTACAAAGCTTTTTACCGATAGTGAGTCCCGTAGGTATATAAATGTTTAAGCATGGGGGAGCCATGCTTCGGCATGAATGTCCTGACTCGACTGATACCATAGAAAACCATAAGAAAATAATCCTTTGGTTTATGTTTTGAGTAAGGTTACTTTTTCTCAAAATCTATCTAACACTCCCTAAATAAAATAATAGCCACCCTATAAACACACCACAAATATGAAACGAAAGCCAAAGAATTTCAATAAATCGGGAGTCCGTTCCAGACACTTGGCGGCACTAGTGTCAAGCGTCTCGGGCGCTCTCTCTCACCAATATGTTGGAGCACCTCACAAACTTTTAAAGAGGACCGAGACTCTGCGAATTCCACGCAAATCTATTTAAGTAAAACCTATTTGCTATGGAGTGTGTTATAGATTAAGGATCCGTTTAATATGCCGAGCATAATTCGAGTGATGCGTGAGATGATTGCGAATTTAGGTAAGAACTTATTTAATAAATTAATGAAAAGGAATGAATTATAGCACCAGCACATAATAGCTTGTTTTATATTCAAGCAGGCTTGTAGAAGTACAATACAAGATGGTATCTCTAAAACTTTAAGGAATATATTATATCACCAGCTACTACTTTAGGGATAGTCAAGAAATAATACTGCTGTTTAGATATTTAAAATATACTTATTCATATGACGGCTTTCACATAAATATTATATCTAAGTTCACTGACATAATAATAAAAAAATACACACGAAAAGACTTTAGGCAATTTTAACGTTTTAATTATAATAATTTTATATTTTACATATTCATTGTAATATGTAAAGAAGGCTGGCAGGGGTAAAGTGCCTACTTAATACTTTTCCCCCGTCAGCCTAGCTAGAATATATTTTATTTTACTTTGATATAATATATGATTGTAAATATAAACCTGGTAAAGATTAGAAGAAAGAAAGAAAGAATAAGATAAGAAAGAAAAGAAGAAATTTACATTCTTCTGTCTCGCGGTAGACTAATTAATTCCACAGAAAAATAACCTTACGTTTATTAGACCAAGATTTATTTAAGCTCCATATTTTTACGTCCCCATTCCATACGTTTTATAGTTGATTTATATTTCTTAGTTCGTTAACCTTTCTAGTCATTACTGTATTATTATATATACATTTACGATTTAAGATATCCTATAAAAGTTCGATAAAAACTTTCCCCAGTCGCCGCGGAGCGATCCAAATGATAGCAGCGTATTCTTCAAAATGTTCCGATGGAAAGTTTTCTGCATATTTTCAAAGTAAAAGGCTCGACACGTTATACACGCGGGCAGTTCAGTTACAGTTCCAGGAACGTACAAATATCAAGAGCGCGTTTTTAAAATCCGTGGGAGCAGTTTTGTTTAAAACTAAGTGCATGAAGTTGTAGAACGATTTACGGAAGCGAGTGAGCCGGCGGCCGCCGCTTCAGTCCTGGTTTCATTCATCCCTCACTTACGACCTTTTATGTCTAGCTAGCGTTTAACGTAGAAACTACACTTGAACGCCAGCCTTTATCGCTCTCTCTTTTCAACCAGAAGACCACCTCTGATTAGAGAGGAACGAACGAACAAAATCAATACTGTCTGGAACGCCACCGGTTCACTCGGCAACTGCGCTTCTCACTGGAAATTCTAAAATAAAAAACTGGGTAAAAATCATTAATTTGTATTACGGTGTAAGGAATATCGGTAATGTGGGGATTGTTTGTGTTGGTTGCGCTTTGTGTATTTGCGCCGACAGGTGGCATGCGACGATCACATGTTTGCCACGTGGTCGGTCACGCTACAATGTTTACCTGGCGCGTCTGACGGTCAGGTGAGATCCGGCGCTACTACACTCCCCGATACTATCTATAGGCGCCCCCTGCTGACCGCCGCCACCCAAATACACCCGTTGAAAGCCAAATTTTAAATGGAACATTTTCTATTCAACTGGCTGTGAACTTAAATAAAGTAAAACTATTGCCGCTTCGTTTTTCACGCAATAGCCGCTTGTATTTCATTTTTCGACACGTAACGTAACAATCACCGGTTGTATTGTGTGTTTACACATGAGAGTCGATGACATTTGGTTGACCGAAAATATTTGTCACATCAAGTGACATAAATGTACAGGGATAATGAAATCAGCAATCAACGATTCACAGGTGAAAATGAGAGTAGAACGCAAATAAAATTTAGAAAATATTTTTCCTGATTAGAGTAAATTGTCAGAACCTTTGGTACCTACACATTATATAGTTTTTGTAACAGTTATGACTTGCGATAGACTGTCCTTTAGCATCGTGATAAGTACATACTTATCAGTCTTATCACGACGCTAAGGGAGGATCTTTCTTCTACGAAAGTTCTTGTGGTCATATATTAATCCTAACAAGGATGAAGGTGGACGTTTAGCCCATAGTCGAGCTGTTTACACGCTTAATAAAATTAATCAATTTGCAAAATATATTTATTAAAGCCTGCTGGAGTTACATTTCTATTCAGGGTAACAAATACCAGCTCTTTTGGATTTTCTCTTTCGAATCGGCGACGCCCGAAGTCCAACCGTTGACTGTTACGAGCTGTTAAAGCACAGTTAGTAACAGCAAAAAGAGAATATAGTATTGTTTATAACCAGGTTATGAGAAGAGCAATAGAATAAAGCAGTACAACATTCTTAAGACGTAATCTTGTCATCCTCCTGTTACTGATATTCAGCGAGCGTCTGTCCCGCGGCCTGCGGCTATGGTTTGCATTTTTATCAAGCCTGACGACAGGCAGCAACATTTTATTTTGCGTGCCATAAATATGGAACTAGTGAAGACGAACACACGCTACAAGATACAACATTTTTCATGCAAAGTTATCTGGAACTATGCATAAATAAGCAGCGACAAAAAGGCTTCCTATTTACTTTAAAAATATCCGGCGATGTTCTAAGCTTTAGAAGCAAAGCAACTCTATCTCAAAGGATGCGGGAACATAAAACGATAATATACTACCAACATTATGAGCTGTACAGTGTACACGTATAGTTTATTTGAACTTCACCAGCAAAATAAATAAACAAACTACAAATTAATAAACCGATTTGAATTTAAATAAGCATTGTGCTTACATACTCGTATAAACATTTTTATAATTAATTTTACGAAAATCATTTAAAATATATAATATTTAGAACCATAACATAAATATGAAACCAAGTTTCTATACTAAAAATGTAATATTTAATTTAACCTTGCAATCTCAGTAGTACGAAAAACAGCAATTCTACATTGTTGTATTTATTAACCGTAATAATTTTATTTATAAAAACATATGATAAACCCAATGTTTACGAGAACCGTGAAGATTTAAATATTTACAAACATTAGCAAAATATATATGCATGGTTAGATTAGTTAGTATATCGTTTTTTAATAAAGTAATAGTGTAATTTATTATATCTTTATACGTATCCTTAAGTAATTCTTTTCTTAACAAGCTTTGAAATATATGATAGATGAATAATGAAGTAAAAAGTTGTAAATTAATTTAACGCCTCATCGCAAAGACAACAAGTACCTACGCTGAAATTTTTGCGACCCGAAATTACTTTCTCGAACCGCACCTGAACTCATTCGCGTCATACTTTTCTTGTGAATATGAATTCGCACGCTGAACTGCTGTAGAATACATAATTTGATTTAAAAGTTACTTATCTAAAGAGTAATCACTGCTCTAAATTAATTAATTAGATGTTTGAAATTTTGTTTGTTTCCTTAATCTAAGAAACCTATTATAACCTAACCAAAGATATTATTACAGGTCAGATAATCGAAACTACATTTATACATAAATGAAAAATCATAGATATATGTAGGTAATAGCTCGGCACTCGTAGTCTCATTTTCACGGAGTGTGGCGCGTGTGCACGGAATATGCAATGAGTCGTCCTCTTATCATGCCCCCATATATTATGTAGAGCAGTCTATCACGATTTATTACATTATATTCCACTCTAATTCATTTAAATTGTCATTTAATGTATAATTTTTAACACAGCACTTAACTATGTAGCGGAAATGCAAGAAAGGATAAAAATCAATCATTTTGTCATTCCCTATCAACATTAATAAATATTTATTGCTGTCTCGTATATTTTTATTAAACAAAATTTTAATACTTTATGTGTTCATCGTCATCCCACTACAGGGACCGACCTTCCCACTCAGCACGGGTATGGGGAATTCGGGTCGTAACCCACTACTCGAACACAGCGCGGATTGGTGAGGATCTATGTATTTTTACTTATTTTTTTTTATGTTTTCATACATTATTCATATTATGGCGAATGTTATGACTTTTAGTTTCACGCACATGTTTAACATGTAAATGTTAAATATCGCAACACATCTCAATGTTGCCTATCCAAATAACGTGACTTCATTTAGCATTATAATATTGCAAATAAATGTCTATAATTATGGAATTCACCCAGAACCACCCGCACCCAGTCATCTGGTCGTAGAGGACAACTGGAAGTCATATCAAATTTCACCTCTACGAAATCACGAGGGGCGAGTTGGAGAAAACAAGTGTTATTTATCCCCTCTGCTACGTATCCAAAGGAGAGAATTGGGACAAATTGTTACCTGGCGGACCAGAGCTATAGAGGACTAGTGGGTATAATCAATTTATAAACCTATTCCAGGAAATTACAATATTTTTCTGTCTGTTGTAAGTCTTTAAAATACAGTAATTCAAAAATAAATGCGAAATTACTGTAAAGTAAAATGAAACCAGTTCATGGAAATAAGAACTTTTTTTGAATTTTAGAACAGTAACGAACTCACCCTTTTGTGCTATACCAAAGTATCCATCCGTTAGGAATGTTATATTTATTAAGGCAATAAGTAAATACCAGCGGTATTAGTTTTATTATCAGAAATAAAGAGATCCTAAAGAAACGTAAACTCAAAACGCCCCAGAAAATTATATATTTTGCCTAATCATATGCGCAGTGCAGCAAACGCTACACATTAAATGTGATTTGTTTGTTTTGCAAAAGGCATAATTGCCACATTCATGGGGCTAGTAGAAGAGCAATACCATTGCGGCGCCTCCGTATCCCCCAATATCTTATACAGTCTAGAACGATCCATCGGTCTTGCACGCTGGATGGAAGTTTCCAAGAAATCTCAATCTGAAAGAACGCTAGAAGCAACTTTGTCAAAGTTTTCGGTAAGTTCTGCAACTCTTAGACAACGCATCTCGCGACGAATGAATATAAATTCGATTTAATCGCTTCCGACGATTTCGTAGTGAGTGAATGCAATGGTTGAGCTCCGTCATAAATTATTTTATGATACATGGGGGAGGCAAGTGCTAGAATACACTTTGTCAGAGTAAGTTGGGAAAATAAAATTTGTGAACGAAAAAAAATCACGAATCACAGCCGTTTTGACTGTGATTCGTGATTGTTTTTTTATTCGCAGTTTTATAATATCACACAAACAAAGGGAGTAGGGTTAAGCCTTACACCTTTTGTTGAAATAATAATAGCACATCAATAAAATCTATACATATTAATAACATTGGATTGTCTGTTTGGAATATTGAACTAATCATTTTTCTTTATGCATTGGAATCTTGTATATAAGGCGTATGTACCACATTATCTCTGAAATGGCTTTCCAGATTGACGAGACTCTTTTGGCAGGTAGCTGATGTAATAGAAAAAACTTAGGCTACTTTTATTTACGAAAAAAAAACCTATTTATTTAGAAAAATAAATTAATGAGGCCAGCGTCACGTGAACTACGCGCTAAGCGATTTTTGGTTATGTTTTCCGCGGGGCACAGCTACATTAATAAATATCAATAGTCATTAAAGCATACTCGTACATAAGTATCATATCCCAAGCCCTCCAAAGTTGAAAATCATTGGAAGTGCCTAAGTTACTAATCGTAACTTAATGGCTGAACATGAAAAAGAACCACATATACAAACGAGTTTATTTATGAATCTAAACAAATGCGGTGTTCCTGGTGATATCGACCTAATAAGTTATGTTATGGGTTGATTTTTTTTTCAGGATAATCATTGATGGCCCCGGGTGGCCTTTACAGTTTCACCGGATATATGACGAGCGCATATTGCTCTTAGCCCAAACTGCCGGCTTAAGCATACTGTTTTTGATTTTCCTAGGTGGTTAACAACAACGATTTTTGATGTTTTTCAACATCTATCCGCCACAGATGGATAAAAAGGTTAATTGATTTTCAGTGATTTCCAGTGACAGACATACACAATTGCTTTTGTATTGTATATTATTTATGACAGCTTGTACGCCGCCAATGTTATATATCCTCCAATTGCAATGAAATACTTCAGTTTAGTAGAAATCCAATTCTAATAAAACTTCACGCTGCAAACAATTTTGATTCCCTCACCGGCAGCGGGCGGAAATTAAAGGTCACAGGGCAGCTATGATGCCTCAAACGCGCTGCCCGTGTAATCTGACGCCACGTAATGACGTGGCAAACCCTGACAAACCCTGGAAATGCAATGGCATTTCCAGGGTTTGTGTGGTATTTAATAGATATTTTTGTAAATGGATGCAGTTATAAAATTATATTCTGAATTTATGTTTATTACTCTTAGTTAAGCAAGACCTCAACTAACCAGATACACAATCAAGAAGAAATATCAACCAAAAATGTCCAAGCCCCTTGACACAGCTCACTCGTTGCTCTTTTGGATTACCGGTGGTATCACTTAACATCAGGTAAACCGTCTGCTCGTTTGCTTAAATAATAATAATAAATATCCAAGGACATTCACACAGCGCCATCTAGTCCTGAACTAAACATTTAGCCCGTAAAATGCCCGTAAAACGGGTTACATTGGTGTAAGATCCGATATCTCAACCGATTATTTCATTTCATTTAATGCCTGTACCTACCATAAATAAAAAGACTTGTTTAGATGAAATTTATAATCAAAACAAAATTTAAGTATCGTTGAAAATATCCGCTCAAACTTTTCCGCAACATTTTTGACATGCGAATCTGATTTTTTTAAGTGCCGAAAAGTGTGCTCGATGCGCAGTTTGACAATCCAATCGGTTTGTATGTAAAAAAGAGTAGAAATAATTGAGGCCAAATATTGTTATGAAATATTATACTATTACAAGTTTCCTAACCTTTTCTTTTTTCATTGAATATCATCATCATATTATTATTATCTATCATATCCATTCTATAACAATACATTTCTGAAATAAATTACTTATCAGTACAGATAATATAATATATACTATCTATTAGGTATTATTATTATTTTAGAAATTCTTATATTCTAATGAATTATAATATTCTTATTGGCAAATGCCAATTAGAGGCCCGGACTTTTGAAAGGCATAGGGGTATCCATACTGAATAGCATACAGGTCGATTATCATATGATACAACAAGACGATTACAAAATATTGAAACTTCAGTAACTACTTACTGAGCTTTAGGATTGGATTTTAATGAACTGGAAATCTAGGCTATGACGCGGTGCGGATGCCTGCCATTACTCTAGACAGTACTGTCTTAAAGTCTAAAAGCGACAGGTGGTAACTAGATGGGCTCCTTAGTAGTGGCCTGTATCGGGCCACATATCATTATGGGCGCACGCGACTTAAATTATTATTATTACAATTGTTAACGTTAATAATCACATTTATAGGGTAATAACACATTATACTTATTTTTACAATGTACACAAATTATATAAAATTTAAGGAAGTACACGACAAATCAATTATAGCTACTTCTCGGATTGTGTTCTTTCGAATCAATCTTCGTACAGCACTATATTTGAAGAAAGCTGCCCGTTATAAAAATAAAAACGCTGTAGCAATATATAGCTACAATAACTAATTGATTTCCCTCATAGGTAAGTACCTAAAACGTATTTCTCAATTTGTGCTTGCCTGCTGCATTTAACGAGAAGCACAATTAAACACAGGTTAAGGGAAAACATGAAGCACAATAAAGTTACTTCAAAGTTCTTCGCAAAGAGTTCTTCCAATAACTTTGTTACAAATGGTACCTTTATATATAATGTACCAATAAATTGAGTTTGCGATAACGAACATTTTAAAACTTTGGGTCGGAATTATACCAGTATTACAATCAAGTTTAATACGTTAAGAGTTGCAACTTATAATCAACTTAATGCTTATAATCATGTTTGTAATGTTGTAAAAAAAAATGTGGTTTTATTAATCTGTATAAAGAGCTTTAGGAGCGCAGGTAGCTTAATTAGCTAGCATAGCCTACCTTTGTGTTTTATTGATCTTTCATCATCATCATCATCAGCTCATTAAACGTCCCACAGGGGCACGAGCCTACCCGTATAAGGTGATAAGGCCTCAGTCGTCCACGTGGGCCCAGTGCGGATTGGACGACTTCACACACAACCTTCGAATCTCTTCGCAGGCGTGCATGAAGGTTTCCTCACGATGTTTTCCTTGACCGTTAGATCTTTATAAAGCTAAATTTAAACTGAAATAAAATTCTACTTTAGAACTATGTCAAAAAGTTATTAAGAAAATATACATCATACTAATAACATATATTAATATTCTTTTAGATATTTGGAAACATGAATCATCTTATAATATAATATTACACACATTTTTAATGATCAAAATAAAATTGTTTTCTATGCCGAATATTAAACTATAGCTCTACGATTGAACGTTCTCACAGATCAAAACATTCCCAGATAAAAACTCAAATCTCCCTAGAATAAAACGTAGCAAAAGTATAGCGAAATATATGCATTCATAAAAAGGCTACATTACAGAAGCCATAACGCCGCAAATGCGAGCGAAATTAAAAATGCGGATAATTTTTCTCGTCTAATAATTGCTTGTTCCTTAAAAAGCTGATGGAGCAATATTTGTTGTAATAGCAGATGGCTGCAATTATTGTGCGGCACACGGTAATGCAGCACTTTAAAACGTTTTAGTGTGGCCATTTTGGTGCGTTTTAACGTTGTCTCATACAAATAAAAAGCACAACGTGTTCGACGCAAGAAGGCTCTTTTAAAGATTGATACCAATCCTTTATTGCTCACCAGACTGGATCAGCGTTTGCGATTGAAATATTCACTCGATCGTGAGTTTAGAATGAACGTTAGGCTATGTTTTTATGCAAACATTACCTTGACAATTGCTCTATTCTGAAACACACTCGTTTTTATGGCAATCCCTTGCTCCACATTGGTCTCCTTCAGATTTTTCAGTCCTTCATCAAAAGTATTCATAATTATAATAAGCATAAGTATTCTTAATATTAATAATATAATGCTGTACAAGCCATTTTTTTTAAATACAGTAACTACTGAGTTCTTGTAGTATTCCTCTCAGTAGATAACTAGAGTCCGAACCAGTGGTAGCTTCATTCGACATTCATAAGTGTTCTATATGGACCTAAACTGAATAAAGAATTGAGAAGATTTTAAATGATCTCCATTATCAAAACTTTCTAAGAAACCATACCATATATGAGACTAACACACAGCATGCTTTGATATTTCTTTCGTTGTCGACAAATATCCTGCATACATTTCTACAATTTTAGATTTTCATCATCATAACTACACATACTTTTTGCGGTAAATAACCCATCCTCCGAATAAAATAACGGTGACATACCCACAGATAGAAGGACAAAAGACAGATATAACAAAATATCAAGGTCCTGTTTCTGCCTTTTGGCTACGGAACACACACACACACACACACACAATATGGTTCGCTTCCCAATTGTATCCCCATCCATAATTATATAGGGACATATTTACTATTTTCGGAAATCTACATTTTTGCACCGATGGTAAGTATATTAAAATTAAATATTAAAAATAAATAAAAATATAATTACCTAATATTTTATGATTCAAAAGTACCTACATGTAAAATATTTACTTGAATAAAGATATTTTGTGTTCGAGATTAAAATCGTTTAGGCATTATTATAATTCTATAACATACATCTTTAAATATAGTCACCTGAAAAGCAAAAGATTGCCAGTTATTGTAAGGATTCCAATCGTAGTCTCGTCCACCTAATTCATACATAATATACTGCTATAAAATAAAGCTTAAATGCATGGTTTATTATTTTGTTTTAAGAAAAGAAAAATAGTTGGAGTTTGAATGTTCATATTGTACCGTTTTAAACTTAATTAAATGCAGCCGCCTGCTTGACTACGCTTTTATAATATTTTAGAATGTACTCGAACTTCCAGTGAAAATTTAGTAAAAATTTTGCCAAGCCCTCTCTATCTGAGAACATGCCGCGCTCCCAAAAAGACCAAATCAGTTCGTCATCAGCTGGTCCGTAATTAAAATTTGCCTAAAGTGACGTCCACCATTAATTACTTAGCGTAGTTTGAGCGTCTTTAGCGTAGCGGCCGACGTGCAATAATGGCCGCAATGCCTTATATCCGGGGACAGAGCGGGCGCGTGCTCGGAATAAGTTCCCAGCGTAGACCAGGGCCGGATTCAGTTGCCGTCAAACGTCAGTTACGTTGACAAGCTAACCGCATTTTAACAGGGGTCAAGGTTCTTCGCAACAATCAAATATCTAAGCACAAACTTTGGTTTTGTAATGTAAGAGTGTTTTTAGTTAATCAATATCATAAGAAACTATAAACACACTATTGTATCTGTACACAAGCGCTTCGAAGATCACCTTCCGACCCGATAGACCAACGAATTGCGAAAAGTCGCTGGTGAATGCTAGATAGGGATAGCGAATGGTCAGGATATCAGGTACAAAATGCAGGAGTAGGTACTAACTCGGCAGTGGACTACGAGCGAGATATAAAAAATATGTTTGCACATTGGTTCAAGTCACAGATTCCCAATACAGGAGATGTGGCAAGCCGCGTTTTTAAGTGCGACAAATGTAAGCTCAACGAGCATACACTGGCTGCCAGTTTACGCTCTGTGAGACGAGTCAAGACGCACGAATATTAGAAGAAATTACCGTTTTTTTCCCAAAATGCCATCCTGTGCAATGTTACATGCCATCATCGCAATAAATCAGTAAATTTACCAAGAAATATAATAACTTTTCACAGATAAGAACCGAAAGAAATTGCGACACTAGGACTGCCTATAAACTTGGCGGCTTGTCCAGTCTCATGTATATTCGATTTCTGTGGGTCAAGCAGGGCCGGATCTAGGGGGGCAACGGGGCACGTGCCCCGGGCGGCACGGTCAGGGGGCGGCAAACCGACTAATGGACCACTCATCATTTACCTTACTTGCCCGCGGAATAAATAATAGTACAAGTGCATGGCCATAGAAATACGACTGATAACCGGAGCGCGGAGTAAGGCATGTTACTGAACCATTACATTTTTTTGCATAGTTCTAAATAGGCGCCCGCAGATCACGGTCAGCAGGCGGGTGCAGCTGCGATCTGAGGAATGACGCTGTATACGAAAACTCTCTCGTCGATCTCTATACAGGGCAGCAGTGTATTATTTCAAAGTTACGTAGTTATTTCTCTATGTTAATTGATGCCAACTTAGCTGCTTTAAAGCTATATCATTTTCATGATGGACAGCTACAATTGAAAAAAAAAAAAATAAACAATTAAGCTCCTTTTACTTGCATCAAGCGACCACGTTTTTTAAGAAAATATACAAAATAAATTGGAAATAAAACGCCTTTTTCATCCAGTGTGACTTCAAAAAGCTGAGGCGAGTAGTCTTATTTCATTATAGAACTTAATTGATTAATATCAATACCAATAATTGATAAATTGTAACTTTTTAATGACATTGCTTTTTTGCCGAGGTTAGGATGGTTATGAAACAGCTTAAGCGTTATTAGACCCCGCTACGACGGATATACCGCAGAGCTTTTGAAAGTAGGGGGCACGCCAGTGCTTAAGACCCTTCAGAAGCTTTTTAATTCCGGAATCGGTGATGGTGCGACACCAAAGGTGAGGAGCAATGGCGTGGTGGTGTTCTTCTTCAAGAAAGGTGATTAAACCTTTTCCCTCTCTATTCAACCTATCGCAGTCCACTGTTGGACATTGGTCTCATTTTGCGCCAGATATTCCGGTCCTCCGTTTTTCTCATCCAGACTCCACCAGCGACTTTTCGCAAGTTGTCGGTCCATCGGGCCGGAGGGCGTCCTACGTTACGCTTGCCAAGACGCGGTCTCCGCTCCAGAACTCGTCTGCTCCAACGGCCATCGGTTCTGCGACATCATTACCCACTGCCACTTCAGTTCGCTAATCTGGCGAACTATGCCGGTAATTTTAGTTCTTTTGCGGATAACATCATTTCTGATTTTATGTATAAGAGTCTCCCAACATAGCACGCTCCATCGCTCGTTGAGTAACTTTGAATTTCTGAACCAATCCGCAGTCAGTGTCCATGTCTCATCTGCGTATGTTGGTATGGGAGGACGTATTTCTCAAAGACTTTTGTTCTTAAGCGTTGCGGAATCGCCGACGTGAAGATCTGATGTAACTTGCCTAATGCCGCCCAGCCCAAATGAATCCTCCTACTAGCTTCCCTTCCGAAATTGTGCCGGTCAAGTTTTAGCCCAAGTAAACTTATTCTTGGACAATCTGGAGAAGGACGCCACCGACGCTTATCAGAAACGCTACCGGTCTATAATTCTTCAAGAGAGCTTTATCACCCTTCTTAATGAACGCTTGTGGACCACGCTTCCAGTGTAGTTCCCAGGTAGATGACGGCATTAAAAGAGCTCACCTAATGTCCTAAGGATGGGTTGTCCACCGGTGTTTAGGAGTTCTGTCGTAATACCGTCATCCCACGGGGCCCTTTCATTTCTCAGTTGCTTCAGTGCTGCACTAATTTCGCTAACGTCAACATCCGGCATATCCTACGTACAATGGTGCCTTAGTAGGGCACGTAGATCTTCGCTGTCTTCGGTCTGTACTGATGAGCGCTCGACAAATCCATAGAATTTCTCAACCTCTTCCAGGATCTGTTGGCGTAATGTGAGTAGTTGGCCATCTGCTATATTAAGCTTCACCAGAATGCTCCTCCAAGTGGTTTTTGGAAAACTTTGGGCCCCCTGTTCTCCTTAATAAGGTCCTTAATTAACCTTGTATTGAAATAGTAGAATTCTCTGCGAACGAGTTTTCGTATCCGCTTGGAGAGAGCCTAATATTCCGGGTATGATAAGTTAAAGTCAAAATTCATTTATTTAAATTAGGCTTACAAAAAGCACTTATGAACGACAAAAATACAAAAATTACATTACAAAAAAACAAATTTATTTCTTTGAACTGTTCTTTAAGAGAGTCACGTGGTCTAAGGTTGTAGATAAAAGCTCTTTTTGTAGCACAAATATTGTATCAATGTCGGCAGCCGTACCCCACAACGGTAGACCATACGACATTACATTATAAAAATGACTAAAATAAACTAATCTTGCCTTTTTACATCTGTTACGAGTTATCTTAGATATTAAAAGCTTATTGAAGAATTAACGACCCATTACGATATTGTGCCACATCTTCAAGTTATTCTCCAGAGTCATTATGATCCGTCTCGCGCATATGTTTGACGATTTCCAGCCCTCCGAACAAGCCGGGTTCCTCAAAGGCTTCAGCACCATAGACTACATATTACATACGCTGTGGCAGGTTATACAGAAGAGCGGAGAGTATAACTGACCATTATGTTTGGCGTTTGTGGACTATGAGAAAGTCGATCGAGACTTGGGCTGTGTTTCATTCCCTCCAACGGTGCCTGACTTGACTACTGCTATATCGAATTGTTGAGATGTTTGTACGAGAGCGCTACTATGTCAGGCCGAGTACATGAAGAGCTTACCATTGGCTTATCATTGGCACCGAGGAGTAAGACAAGGAGATGTAATATCTCTGAAACTGATCACAGCTGCGTAAAAAGTTGCAGCTTTGTCCAAATGTCAATCAATTTGGGACCTATTATATAAATTAGTGAAATAATATAGGATGATAAAGGTAAAAATAAATAAAAGAGGGCGGGGGCGGCATTTCTAAATTTTTGCCCCACCCAAAAAAAATTGAAAGATCCGCGCTGGTCAAGAATGGGCATTTCCAAAAGAGCCAAATTCACTTAGGCGTGGAACATGTGGGTTTGCAACTGTCACTGATAGACGATGTTCAAGGAACCAATGAAGAATCGGCACTTAATACAAATGGATAAAGAAGTCAATAGTAGTTACAGGATGCAGTCATTTCATGGGCCATGCTGACCCACTGTACGCTGTAAGCCCAACTCCGTGCCTGTCCGGCGCAGGAGCCAGATCCCGTCTACATAAAGATTTATTCCTATCTGTAACTGAGAGGACGACGCGACAGTTTTTCCCAATTATAGGTGTAAGCGTCCCATTTTATTAACGTCTCGTCAGAGAAATCACGATCCCACCCTTGTTTTGAGTATTCTTCGGATACTTAACTTAGTTTTCGGAAGCACTTTCACATTGATTGGACGCTAGGTTGATAGTTATTAATGGCTGTTATCACGGCAAAGATCAGCCATCTATCGCTGGTGTTAACAAGTTACTACTACCGATCTCATTTTGGTAGTTTAGGAAGTAAATAGCGCATAATATCTCACATGATATGAATGTTCGGTTTCCATTTCAGCTGTGGTAAATTTAAACGAAAAAATGTTTTATCCTGTAACTTAAATAAAAGATTCAGTTGATTTATTATCTGCTATTGCTATGGTTATTAAGACTACATAGAGAGACTCCTTATATGCACACTTTTACATAAACATCTTTATATCAATAAAATTGTAAGTCTGATGAAGAAAGGACTACAGAAGAAAATAGTGCATACTTATTATTTACGGTGGATTTATAATTATTTCTCTCTGTTTCCTCTTCCCTCTTGTAGTTTAATGTAAAATAATACACGAGATAATTTTATATGTGTCGTTAATAATTATTTTTTATTCTTTCATTAAATGCTCTACCACTATCATCTATCTTCACGTAATGCAATATTTACGTCATCACGACACCAAGTTACTCGTATATAGGGGACTCGCAGCTGGCTCGAGCCTGTATGGGAGAGGCGTGGTCGAGTTGGGAACTTGGCCGTCCAACCACACACAACTTTCTTGCACAACTTGCGTCGAGCCGTTGAGAATTTTCTTCGCTCCTTGGATAGTTTATGTGGTTGTTGTACTTAGATTAACAATACACTCACTATATGCACAATCTCACTCAAAAAGTGTCCGCCGCAAAATTCTGCCCATCGCGTCATCTTTGATTAACTTTATGTCGTATAAGTATATAATAATGTAAGGTGTCATGCAGCTCACACATTTTTTGGTTGATATTAAAATTTATTCGTGACTGTGCGTCTAGTTTATTGTTTATCTAAGTTGTTGTGCCGTCTATATAAAATAATTATTTTAACCCGAGTTTAAGCAAGGAGCTTGTATTATGGGTATTTAACTGCGGATTAATATACTTACATATGTTTTTAGTACCTAATACATACATCTAGCTTTTTAACATAAGCTAAGTTCTACCAGCCTATAACGTCCAAATGCAGGTCACACGCTGGCCCAATGCAGATTCGTTGTAGTAATATATCGTAAGATTGAACCAGGACTTACAGTTCAATGTGCGTGTCGAAGCACGAAGGGACTCGAGATAATATTTTTAGGTCATTCATTCGATTGCCGACCTTTGCGACGGTTGCTTCATTTTCGCGATCGGTAACCAATGAAGCACGGCAACTAATCCTCGAAATTTCAACTTTCACTATTTTTCTTGTGTCTTTTTAATTTACATATAATGAATTTCAGAAAAATTTTAATGGTTACCCACCCAAAGCTCAACCGTCGCAGAAGTTACTTAACTTGCGAACTATCGCGCTAAGCCATCGAACAAAATAATGTTCTTCAAATACAGATAGGCCTTAAACTGACGTCAACCTAGAACTTTAAAAAAATATTGATGTATGAATTATCTGGTACGATATAAGCAATCTAAGGACAGAGAAACAGATAGCGATGTTTCAGTAAAAGGAATAACTACTTGACCTTCCATACTTTTGACAACGGATTAAATTAATTCTTTACTAATACATACTTGGATATATCAACGTGCAACTGTACGCACGGCCATTATTTTCATAAGTCCTCAATTAGCAATGCATTAAACCGCCGAAACGGTGCACCTCTAACCCGACAATTTGCATACAACCGCAGTTAACATTAAGCACGTACACTGCAGTAATACGAATTAATACAATACATAGCGCCGTATTCATTTCAAACTCGACCATTGTAAAAACTGGAGTCTCTGTTGCCTTAATATCCGCTGTTTCAGTCTCGTAACTGGCTAACAATATTGCGTTGCGTACGGTGCGCTAGTTTTGCACTTATCGCGAAACTTTCAGTCGGTGGCAAGGGGCGCCACCCCGCTGCAGTATCGATCGCGTCTGGTACACGATGCAAGCCTGTCTTCCGCAGATCAGTCCTTATCGTTCGGAGCCTGCGAGAACTAAAAAGGCTTTGCAAGATTCCGTAGCACGCACGGCCCGTAAGTATTGGAGCGTACGCTTGCACGCGTTGAGCTTGTTTATTGAAAACTGTGCGACGTTATTTCTCAATCTCGTAGCTGTTAAATTAATGCACATGTATATAAATAAAGTATAAGGAACCACGCGTCGGTGTTGACTTTCAAGCTTTATGAGTTGGGACGCGTAATTTCAAAACACATTTAGATTTAGATCTGAATTGACTTGATTGATTGAAAAAACGATGTTTCTAGAAATAAGGTTTATATACGAGATTAAAAGCCTATCAACATATGCTGGACCTCTTTGCGTTCGCAGCATATGCTGGCCAGCCCGAGCCAACGAGGCCCTAAACATCCGAACGTAACACGTATGGAACCACCATAGCGGGTTGCAGTCCGAACCCCAAAAACATTTTGGGGTTCGGACGTCGTTAATCTTTTAGGCCTTTGTCCAGTAGGCGTTGAAATGCTGTATTGTAGACGTTGTTATCAAGGAAAACGTAGGCTATTAGAGCAGGCAAGATCGTAAATGAAAACCGCGTATTGCAAGCGTAACAAAAGACGAAAAGTCGCTCGATAAGTTAACTGTAGGATAAGAATATCTGGCGCAAAGTCGAGGGAAACCTAAGTCCAACAATGAACTGCGATATTTTGAAGAGTGAAAGGAAGCACACACGTCACCCGACGGTAAGCAACGACGTCGCTCATGGCATTTGTACCCTCGATAGAGCCACAGGTGTGTTGCCAAGCTTAAATACGGAATAAGGAAAAGGAGGCAAAATTATACGGTGTGCAAAGAGAGTTTTGGGCCTACGGTAACCTTACCTTCTTACTCGGCAAAACAAACGCTCATGTTATTTCAAGCTGGTTTTCAGTGAGGCCGTGGTACTCGTATCTCTCACCGAAAACGTGGCTGGCTGGTTTATATCTTTGGATGACAGTCATTAACACCCATCTTATAGGCTAGTTCAAGCAAATACAATACAATTAATGTACATCAACCAGCCAGAACCGTTACTTAGTGGTAATAAACGCGCATCTTTGAACCATAAGACAGCGGATTTAATTCCCACAGGGAATATTTATATTAATAAACACAAATGAATACAACAAACGTTTGTTTTTGTGTACGTTCCTTACGTCGAAGGTTCTTGAGATATTTAAATATTAAGTATATACATTTTAGTAAAGATTGATTCATTAATGGTTTCTCCAGATATAGATATCAAATCTTGAAGTATCTAGTTGACTTTCAATGGAAGATATTATATAGGTATTTATATTAAAAATATAGCTTTACAATAACAAAAAATATTTTGTTGACTTATATTTGGTTTGAAATATAATTGTATGTGCAATTTAAATTCAAGAGATTTTTATAAAAATATGTTTATTATAAATATATTAAAATAAAATCAATCACTATATTAAACAGCACAGAAACACTGCAAATTTCAGCGCAACACAAAAATACACATAAATTAAAACTGCACTAATCCACGAGCTGAATGCCAAGCAAAAGTATTCAACACGTGCCAATTATAATTTCGCAACAAACTGCACCAGAAGTTTTTAAAAGTTGTATAAGCTCGCTCCTTTGACGTCTCCGGCGCTAAATTCATTAGGCAGAGTTGAAGTGGTTTATGTTAGTCACATTACAGTATAGCGCGCCCGCCGCTAACTATGAAATTTATAACGAAGGCCCGAGTCGAAAGTTGCAAGCGTTGAAAATATTGTAAACTGCACTCGTTTCGGGCAAATTAAATGAAAAACGAAGTTTCGCCTTGCGGCCGGCAAAGTTGTCCACTCAAGTTGCGGGGCCGGCGGAGAGCCCCATACAGACATCGCCCGCTGTGCATCATGCATTTCACCAACAATACTTATATCTACGCCTGCAAAGCGCTCGTCTAGACGACTTGATCCATATAATATTTCGATTTACTTTTTTGATTTCCAACAGCAAAGTCTTTGGGCGTCGCACCGCGGGCAACTACATTTAAAATTTCCACCTCTTTGAAGATCAACGTGCGAAAACAAAGTACATTCAGCAACCTTACATTCGTATTCCTTGCCCAAATAAGACAGTAATTTTATTTTAAATAAACGACGGCGCAATCTAACAATGCATGTTATTCCAAGTCGTGCGACCCACTCAACCGCACAATAAAAGCAAGCATCGTGTAAGAACAATTTCACGCTGCAATTGTACGAAGGGAACTGCATATACTTGTGTTGTTCTCGTCGGCTAGTCGTTACCAGAAATTACAGTTTCACTCAGTCAAATCGATACAAGCGACAAACATGCAGTGAATAGTTTGGAAGTACGCCAGAGGGAGCCGACCTCTCACATTGGTTGGCCACCTCGCCAGTGTTTGAAGGGAAGACTTGTTCGCACCCGCGAAATTTGGTTGTCCTGCTTTGTGGACACGGTGGCTTGCATTTGATCAAACGCGCCGGCTGCATCGGCAAACAGCTGCACAGTACAGTGCCGATATTCAGTTTCTTCGCACGATGCAGAATGGACCAAGTTTACGTTACACTAGGTTTGCACACAAACAAAGCTTTGTGAGCCAGGAAAATACTGATGAGGCTTGGTTATTGGCTTTTGGGTTCGTTAGGAACTCGTGAGGTTCTGTTCACAAGTTTCATTTGTTAATTATACTTATTTAGTAATAAATTTCATAGTCATAAATTTGAGTAAAAAAATATAAAATAAATTAAAGTTCATCATCATCGGCTCATTAAACGTCCCCACCGAGGGGCACGAGTCTACCCCAAAAATGTTAGAAATTAAATTTATTTAAACTGAAAGAACACGCAAATAGTAAAAAACATAGATATATTCTTCAGTTGATATTTAATTCAACTGCCGTAGAAAATCTACTAACTCAATATACCTACTTGATTAATTTGCGTATCTTATTCTCAGTTAAAAATAAGTAATAAAAATAAAATTGATTTCATTTTACAAATGTATAAAGGAAATTAAACAATTTGACCCTGACTGGCATAGTAACAGTAGTATGTAAAAAGAGGTAGTCATAATATTCTGTTTAAATAAATAAATCAGACAGCTATAACTTCACTCGGGTGTCGACATACTTATTTTCTTGTCTGATCACTCAATTTCTGATTTCATCTAACATAGAACCTCAATTGACAGCCCGATCCCAAAACACGCTGCGCAACCTTTAATTGATAAACAAAGTACGCTCTCAGTGTTTACGTCTCAGCTAATTAAGTCTTAACTTATAGTGATTGACTGATTTCCCTCATAACTTATTTTATGTTTAAATTGTATCATTTATTACGTAGCTTTTGTATTTCCATTTAAAATAAAATTTATTTATTCAGTGTAGAACATTATAACTACAAAATGACTGTAGACGTGTCCAAATTGCATCATGGCCGCTAAAACTTAGCTCAAGACATTCAAGTAGACGGCAATTTCACATATGAATACGTACATGGCAACATAAAACGGCATACAATTGAAGGCTTGGCAATATTTGCTTCGACTATGCTGGACCTCTGCCAGATTGAATAATATAATCAAATTTTGGCCGGCAAATATTAACATCGCGATTTTGATTTGACACTGTCGGCTATCGGTATCAAGGTTTGTTTTAAGGAGCTCTGTTATACTGATGTTTGTAAGCTCGTTAAAATAACGTTTAATTATTTTATCTATATTTTTTACAAGTATTGAAACGGGTGGTACTTATTAACAAAACAATAATAAAACGCCAATAATTACTGAACTGTGAATAAACAATAGAAAATCTATTGTCAATCTACTTTTGAAGCAATCTAGGAGATATAATCGTGAAATATGGATACGAAAATATTTAAATTCAACAACTATCACAAACTTATATTACAAAAATAATGTAATAATCACTCAAACAATATCGGATTTTTCATTACTACGCGGTTATGCTTCAAAGTACGTATAAATTAATTAATAATCATTAGTTATATTTTGTATTACAATTCCAAGATTCCAACAATACACCATAGTGATGGTTTTGATCATCGATCGACATAACACCGGTCTCATTAAATGTCGTTATTAATTCGTATAATTGGGACAATTACAGAAGAGTTGGTAGCAATTAGCGTCAGTGGGGGCGAGAGCTCCTCTAGTGCCATCTGGCGGGGCTCCAGAACTCTCGGCTAGAGTTGCTCCTTCACCGCCTAACTGTTTCACAATGACTGAGGAACGAGAAAAATTTGGAAGTACATTCACGGTGAAAAGTGATTTTCACGTTAAGGACTTTTCGCTTCTTCAAATGTTTTGTAAACTGGCGTTGGAATCTCGAGTGGTATCTTTTGGGGAGTGCGTTTTTAGGCTAATTCAACCCTCGAGTTATTGATGATAGCCATTTGTACGTTATTATTATGACCTCTTTTGACTTCCTTGAACGTTTGCCAACACATAATTCACCGTTTAATATTAATGCGATAAATCATTTTTATCATTACATCAATCAGATATAATAAAGAAAAATGTATAATGGTTTGAATATTTCTTATTGTTTGCATTATAATTTAATAATTATTTTTCACTGCTAGTCTTACCCTTCTCACAGGTACCTACACAAAAGAAAAAAAATTGGCCAAGCGCGAGTCGGAATCGCCCATAGAGGGTTCCGCAGCAGCAAGTAACATAAAATAAAGTATTTTTTATTTACTTAGGCATCTACTACAGCTTTAATATGAAAAATACTGGTTCACCGTTTATGACGTATAAAAAAAAACTAATAATAGCGGTTCACAGAATACATATACTTACAAAGTTTGAATAGTGTAGTGTTTATAGTTTCGGAGAAAAAAGGATGTTATTCGGACGGACGGACGGACAGACAGACAGACAGACTTGACGAATCTATAAGGGATCCATTTTTTGCCATTTGGCTACGGAACCCTAAAAACAGAATAGTAATAGCGAGAGTTATCATAAACGTACACGTTCATAGTTTATATAGGTACCTATTTCATTTTGTACATACCTAGAATAAGTAAAATACAACTACGTACATTATCCTACGTCCCAATGCAGGCTTTTCCATACAGCATAGCTATGGGAAGATCGGGTCGTAACCCACTACACGAGTCCAAATCAGATTAGTAAGCAGATGTTGCTATTACTGTAGCTGGGACCGATGGCTTGACGTCCCTTTCGAAGCACGGAATGGGAAAATTCGCACAAATCGAACATGAAACAAACCAATAATTTTAAATAAAGAGATATCATCGATACGTGGGATTTATATTGTTTTGTTCCGTGGATATTAATAATATATCTTCCAGTGATATTTAATAAAAACAAATAATTAAACACACACACACACACACACACATACATATATATATATATATATATATATATATATATATATATATATACTGCTATATATGCTGTATATATAAATAAATATATATTACTTAAGCTTCAAATATTTCTGTCCCAAAACCTTTAAGCTTAAATTAACTAAGACATGGGGATATTACTACCTAGAACATCGTGTATTTCGTCGTCTGCGTAGGTAACTCTACCTTTTCCTCTTCAACCTATCGCAGTCCACTATTGACATAGGTCTCCCCCATTTTGTGCGAGGTATCCCGGTCCTCCGCTTTTCTCATGCAGCCTCCACCAGCGACCGTTCGCAAGTCGTCGGTCCATCGGGCCGAAGCGTCCTACGCTACGCTTGCCAAGACGCTACCTTTTGCTGTTACAATATTCCGGCCTAAAGTATGAGATATGCAGTAAAGTTACGGGATACTCTGACTTAACATTTTTACTTCTTAAGTTAGCATCTGCACTGTTGTACCCACAGATTTCCCAATACAGGAGATGGGGCAAGCCGCGTTTAAAGTGCGACAACTGTAAGCTCAACGAGCATACACTGGCTACCAGTTTACGCTCTGTGAGACGAGTCAAGACGCACGAATATTAGAAGAAATTACGTTTTTTTTCCAAAATGTCATCCTGTGCAATTGTACATGCCATCATCGCAATGAATCAGTAAATTTACCAAGAAATATAATAACTTTTCACAGGTAAGAGCCGAAAAGAAATTGCGACACTGGGACTGCCTATAAACTTGGCGGCTTGTCCAGTCTAATGTATATTCTGATGTCTGTGGTTGTACCACACTAAGGATAGATGCAACTTACTACTAGGTAAACTATCCGCTTGATTACTTTCATAATTCATTAAAAAAAACTTCTCTTATTAATTCAGATATAATCCGCTCGTATTATATTGCGGGGAAAACAATCGAAAATCTATTGTATTTCGGGTCTCTAGTATTTTCCCATCAATCGATCATACGAGTGAAATGTAGTCATAAATATTTTTATATTTCAATTTAGAAATAAATAAGTACATATGGCAGTGCTCACAAACAAACAAATCCTTGCTAACAATCTAATAACACAACCGAGGTTGACCGACCCCTAAGATCAAAAGCCAACAACAATATAACAATCTCGGCTACGGCGCTCTCTAATGTAATATGGTATTTTCACAATCATTTGTTTTGATGTGAGTTGTGACGCGTCGGACTTAGTCCCCTTGTGTCCTATTTAGGAGGTTTCAAATAACATTATTCCCATCCGGCAGGAACATGGGCTGTATCGAAGACTAACGTTGGACTTACGCCAAAACACAGTGTATGTACGCAGTTACATTTGCACTACCGCCAGTAATCTCGGAGTCGAGTCACTGTGCTTCCACCCAGTATATTACAAAGCAGTGTTACATTAGAAAAGGACGCGTGTATGCTGAGGGCTCGTGTGTTGACTGCTGCAAAATGTATGCATCTTGGATACTTCATTAAATTTTGAAACGAATCTATGTAACAGATTGGTTATACGAAATTCAAGTGTGACCAGTTTTAATAGGATATCGCCTAATCTATTTATAGATAAACCTGCAAAATCATTGAGCCTCGTGGTGAAACAAAAATAATGATATACCAAACCTTAATTAATTAATATTTTTATCTAGTTACCTATTACCTAATAGATGCAAAACTTTTTTAATCAAGGTAAAAATATACCTTCATTTTCCGAGGCTGAGCTCTAGATTTCTGCGGAAGTTTCATATAGGTTAAGTAATTCAAAATATTTTCTCTTCAAACTCGGTATCTTCCACTTTTAGACTTCCTTATAAAATGTATAAAGTACATGCCACATTTTAAAGTCATAAATGTTAGGGAGCACTATCCCTGATATTATGAATAACAAATCTTCAAATTGACCACCTACCAGAAATAATAGTAAGAAATATTAATATTATTTATTTAGTAAGACTTTCTTATCGCAACGACAAAAAACATTACCCAAAGATCGGGCACATTAGACTCGCACTGGCCGCATACAAATAAAACATATATGAGTATCATAATATAAAATACGAAACCCAACACTAGAATGATAACAAAGGAAATAAAAAATGGCCTGCAAGACGAGGTCAGCCCACGTCCCGATAGGATCAGAATCCATGCGAAGATATTCAGGATACAATGGCCTTAACTTGCGAAAAATATGATATTACTCGCAGGAACCATTTGGCCGTCGTAATAAATAGAACACACTTCCCTCCGTTCTCGTACAGATTTATTCGTGATGGAATTGTGAAACTCGAGAAGTCTAGATGCTTTCACAGTACATTGAATACGACCGTAAATCTCTTACTAGGACATAATTTTCTTTGCGAATGACAATGCGCAACTTACGACTATACGGGGCTAAGTTATTATAATCATTTGGAACATCTGTAACACCTGTAAACCAGGCAAAATGTTATTGCTAAGCCTACTTTTACGGGTATATAGGTATAATCCAGAAGATACACTCAATATTAACCCTTTCTCTTCCGGGTATTTTCTTTTTCCCTTTACTTTTTTTAAGGTTGGCAACGCAATCGTATTTCCTTCATGGTAACGAGCGTTCATGAATGACGATATAACTTACCATCTGAAACTTGTTGGCCTACCTATGTAATAAAATAAAATCATTACAAACATTTTATAAAACAAAGTAAGATATTATCTTACTTTAGTTTTATATTTATATTAATTTTAAAGTTATAAAATTATTATATAGAATAAAATATAATAGACGTAGATATGAAAAAACTTTATTTCCGTCATTGTATCTTGGATTTTTTTCGCTTTTTTATTTGCATCTTATTCATTTATTAGATCAGGTTAAGGAAATCATTTCCAGTCCTCGAGCAGTATACTACAATAGAATAAAGCAGAAGCTGTTATTCATTGCTTGCATCTTAACTTGAAAACAAGTAAGAATTGCTGTTTCGCTCATACAAATATTAGAAGAGGAAGTGAGTTGCCGGCGAGACAACACAATAGTCGGTCAAGGATCGTTTTATTTGGTCCATGAAGGATGGAAGCGCCCCGGGCCAGTTAACCGCAACAGATTGCAACGTTCGCCACCTATCTATAAACGTTGCGAACTAATAGTGCATGAGGCATACCTTCATTAGGGTTTTAGTTTAGCTTTTTGCGTTGCCGGAACGTACTATGTATGTTAAGTCCTCTACGGTTAGGAAACAGGATGTTTATTTCAAGCACATGCACATTTTGTATTTCGAACTTAACCACTGGGGACAGTAGGTTTTTGTGATTGATAATAAGTGGTTGAAGGATTGGTGGGGGTTAATGACTACCTTCGTAAGAACTATGTTACTAACTACTAATAGTTAAGTAGGGACCGACTACTTATGTGCCTTTCGAAGGGCAGTCGGACTCGAATAAACATTTTTCGGTCACCCTGATTGATAGCTGGCCGTTGCGACAGTTACTTGATTGGCACATTTGCTTACCAAACGTGCAAACCCCTACATACATAGTAAATTTATATTGTGGCAAAATAATACATGTACCTGTCTTATTAAAATGAAGCCTTCCAATAACTATAGAAACTGCGGCTTTTACTACGAACAGAAGAATCTTAATTGACTAACTGGTCATATTTATAGCAGCAATTATACGTAACTATACGTCCGAATTAAGACTTACAACTCCTAAACTGTTTTAAAATGACATCTTTTATATCAAATTTCAATACTCAGAACAGTTCCAATTTTATGTCAATCGCGCTGCGCACGCAAACTCTACTAAGCCCCTGATATTTCTAAAACATATATTTCCTGTTGGATTCCTGAATATATCTAGACTTAATCCGAATACAAACGGTCTGAAATGAGCGCATATCTTCACAGTGCGCTGCATACGCGCTGGAGCTACGTGATCCGTCGCGCGCCTTCGCTGCATTTCCGAACGCATCCGCTCAATATCCGCGTGGATGGTTTATCATATGAAGTGCACAGACATTTTGCAGATTAAAAATATTTTCACAATTCAAAGTAAAATTCTATACTTATTTGAAATTAAACTTGTGGAAAACCATTTAGGTAGCCCCGGTGGTGAGCCAAATCATCGCTTTAGTTTATCAAATTCCATTGCTAGACTTAGCTAGTCAATATTTGTATCTACGCCCGAGGCAAGGCGAACATAAAACTGCGACACTAGGTTTGGTCTGGTGGTTCATTAATTTGTTTTTCCCCACTCGAGAGGATCGGAAAAGTCTTAACAACAAGCGATTAAGGTGGGCGCATATTGCGCTATTTTACAGGTCAAAGACTTCATGCAAAATCAAAATAGTTTCCACAGTTCCTATAGGATTGTCGGACACAAGTTACGCAACCATTCCGTTGCCATCATCACATCAAGTTGCATTTCCAATCAAGCAATGAATATGCGAACACGTGCTGTGAAAATGGCAGCGTATCACCATACGCAGCGGAGACGTGATCCGTCCGACGACGCCTCCGCCTTTCCGGACGTTCAATATCCGCGAGAATTGTTTGTCGAGCCTCCCCCCGTCTAATGGAGGGTGTCTAGTTTAGAAACAGACTTTCCAATAGCGATAAAAATAATTTCTATTAGTTACACGTACTGGCGGAAATACGGCCGTGTGTGCCAACGTATTATTCAGTGTAGTTAAATGCGAACTGTTCCACCGCTGCGCTAACTCGCGGAGGGTGACTCGCAATTTCATTGTTGCGAATGATAACAAATTCAAAACTGCCGTGCTGTAATGCATAAGTAGTTTGTGAATCGTAGGTAAATTAAGAAGTATTTTAAACAGGTAAAAGGACCTTGTGGATATTAATACTCATACATCATAATTGATATAACAGAAACTGATCGATATATAGAGTAGTACATACATCCTATACGGGCAGGCTCGTGACTTTCGGTGCAAACGTACTAGTATAATGCGCTGATGATAATGAATTGATATTTAAGTTATACTTCCTCGTATATTATTGTCAGTAGCTACCTACTCCGAGGTAATATAAGATTAGCAGGGATTTCCAAACATATTATGATATTTTTCAGTTCCCGTATTATATGAAATACTTAGCTTAATGTTCTAATTCAAAATACTTTTGTATAATATAGAAAGAAAGAAAGAAAAACTATTTATTTGACCACACAAACATACATTGACAAACAGACGATACCACTTTTACGTGATTGACAATAATAAGTGTAAAGCAAAATTAAAAGAATAAAAACATTAGTTACACTGATTAGAAATAAAAACAAAGCAGAAATATTAAAAATAAAATGTGGTCAAAGGGGCCTCGCCTCAGCTTATGCTACCGTGTGTTATATGTGTTCGTAAAAAAAATCAAAAATGGCCACGGCAGCGCTGGTTTTCTGGCGGATAATATGTTTTTTTCTCTGTATAAATTTATTTTCTCTCAAGTGAATATTATATAATAGGTAGGAATAGGTGTAATATATTTTCTGCTATTTCAACTTTATCTGGGGGCACGGCAATGCCCCCGCCAAGTCGAGCGCGAAGCAAACACTGCCGTACCCACAGACATCCGAATAACAATTAGACTGGACAAGCCGCCAAGTTTATAGGCAGTCCCAGTGTCGCAATTACTTTTCAATTCTTACCTGTGAAAAGATATTATATTTCTTGGTAAATTTTACTGATTCACTGCGATGATGGCATGTTACAATTGCACAGAATGGCATTTTGGAAAAAAAACGGTAATTTCTTCTAAAATTCGTGCGTCTTCATTCGTCTCACGGAGCGTAAACTATAGCCAGTGTATGCTCGTTGAGCATACATTTGTCGCACTTTTTAACGCGGCTTGCCCCATCTCCTGTATTGGGAAATCTGTGGCCGTACCCATCCTTTACAGGATCCATTTCGCCGCATTTTCAGACCCCAATTTAAGAACCTTTGGATAATACCAGGTCGCTGAAATTTTCGTCATCTAATAAGATATGATAACACACTTTAAATCCAAAATTTCTAGTTTCGCATTTTCGACAGATAAACACTCACTCACTCACTCACTCATGATCTACAAAATAGAACTAGTACTTCCCATTAACTCAGAGAGCTGAAATTTGGTACAGGATTAGGGTTTATAATAATAATAATAATAATAATAATAATAAGCCCCCTAAAATCCAACCACACGTCCTGATCGACCATCTGATCACGTGGGGGGCGGACACACGATACAGATCTTACTGGCGTGGCTAACGTGGCTAGGGTAACCCATTCAAAATGGAGACTAGAGCAAGAAAGAAACTGAGAATGCCGCTTCCCGGGGGTGATCGCCGGGGCACACCTGGAGCTGACGCTGGGTGTTCCAGCATACGAACCGTCAGCGGTGAGCAGCTGAACAGGCGGGCTCTCACCGGGGGTTTACAACCCGAATATATTACAGCCGACCAAACTCACACAGACACTGAGAGTAGAGCCAGTAGTCCTAGTGAACCATATAGCCCGAGTACCGCTTCATATAATCCATCGGTACAAACATCACCATCGCTGTCGGGCAACCGTAGAACACCTACTCCAGTTTTGGCTGTTGCGCGGGAGGCAAGCGCCTTTTTACCCGCGTCCACCAAAGCAGGAAAACCAAGAATACGCATGCAATGGAGCTATGAAGTTAACTTGTTTATTATGCGTATTTACTACTACATCACTAAATTAGAGACAGATATGACTACATATAGAAAAAAGCTGCACGAACATTTCTCGTTAAAATACCCAGAAATAAAAGTATCAGAACAAAGAGTATCAGACCAGCGACGGACCATAGAAAGGAATAAACTATTGTCCCAAGAAGTATTAGATCAATTAAAAGAAGAAGTTAAAATTCAAATACAGGAAGAAGAGAACAGCAATATAAATTTGGGCAACACACTTTATGTAGAAGACATGATACCTATCCACACAAATTCATGGTTAACAACACAAACCCTATCAGAAACTCAAGCGTACTCACTATCCCAAAACACACAAATCACACATACATCTACACAAACAGAAACTCTTTCATTAACAGTAGAAAATGATATCGACACCTTAGTAACTCTTATACCTGAAAGAAGCACGTATACTCAAGAAATTAAAGAAAAATTCCAAACGAATCTTATCTTGTATTCTGGTATGGACCTACGGTCCGGCCGAAGTTACCGAAACTTAAATACAGTTCTAAACTCTTTGGACTAGTTGATTTATTTAATCAGAATTTACTGATAGATTATATTTCACCAGATACAAAACTTTTAGATTTACACACTATAATATACTGCACTGCACTTACTATCACAGAAGAATTACAGTATAAAATATTAGAATCAACATCATTGAGAAAAAATAAAGCAGAACGCAAGCCAGCTTGGCAATTCAGAATAGAAAAAGATATACAAAAATTGAGGTCTGACATTGGAAAAATTACACAATTTATCAAAAATAATAATAGATCCCGAAGAATAGTTCTTAGAGTAGAAGCCTTATTAAAACAGAATACTATTCACACAAGACATGAGAAGAGTAACAATAGTCCCGAGGAAGTCCTAGACACCTTAAAACAAAAACTTGCTCTTAAAGCACATAGACTTAAACGGTATAACAAAACACAAGAAAGGAAAAGCCATAACAGTTTATTTATGACAAACGAAAAGCAGTTTTATAAACAAATTAAATTCTAATACACCTTTACTCGAAAACAATAATATAGAAATACCATCAAAAGAACAGTTCGAAGAATATTGGTCAAACATCTGGGAAGAACATTCGTCGCACAATACCGAAGCTGATTGGATTAGGGAAGAAACACAAAGATGGGATACAATAGATACAATGGAATATTCAGAAATAACAGAAGAAGATATACATAATGTTACGTCAAGGTTACATAATTGGAAAGCTCCAGGTATAGACAGAATACATAATTTTTGGTACAAAAAGCTTACATTTCTCCATAAGAGTCTTTCTAAAAATATTACAGAAATTATCTCAGGTGAACAAAACATCCCTGAATTCATGGCTTCAGGAATAACGTACATGCTACCTAAAAAGAAATACACAACACAACCATCTCAATACAGACCGATCACTTGCCTACCAACAATATATAAAATAATAACCTCTGTTATATCACTAAAAATTAATGTTCATGTCGAAAGCCACAATATAATAGCCGAGGAACAGAAAGGATGCAGGCGCGGCCATAGGGTGTAAAGAGCAACTTATAATCGACTCAACTATACATAAACATGCCACTTCAAAACATAGACATTTACATTGTACGTATATAGATTATAAAAAAGCCTTTGACAGCATACCACACACCTGGCTAATAAAGATCCTTCACTATACAAAATAAATCCTACAATAGTAAACTTTTACAAAGACTTATGTTCATTTGGAAAACAACTTTGCACCTATATAGCCCTAACACAGTCCTAACAACTAGACAATTAGATATTAAGACAGGTATATTCCAAGGCGACTCTTTAAGCCCTTTGTGGTTTTGCCTCGCCCTTAATCCCTTATCACATCTTTTGTATAGTAAACAAGCAGGCTACCGACTTAAACATGACAATACTGAAACAATAGTATCACACCTAATATATTGGATGATATCAAACTGTATGCCAGAAATGATAAAGAAATGAAAAAACTACTAGAAACTACCTCTGAATTCAGTAAAGACATTAATATGCAATTTGGTTTAGAGAAGTGTAGAACAGTACATATAAAAAGAGGACATATTCAACCTGGTGACTATACTATTAATAACAGAGAGACAATAGCTGCAATGCAAACCGGTGATTTATATAAATATTTAGGATATGAGCAATTAAAAGGACTAGATCACGCTGCTATAAAACAATCCCTCATAGCTGAATATAAAAGAAGAATCCACGCCATTTGTAAAACCCAGCTGACTAGCAAGAATCTTATAAAAGCAATAAATACTTTTGGAATACCAATCCTCACTTACTCATTTGGCATAATAAAATGGACCAATACCGACATTGAACACATAGAGCGAACCACCCGAACTATTTTTACCAAACATAATAAATTACATCCAAAATCTGCAATAGAAAGACTAACCATAAAAAGACAAGATGGTGGAAGAGGCCTAATCGACATCCGCATTCTATGGAAAAAACAGGTTAACAATCTTAAGACATTCTTTTATAATAAATCAAAAACTAGCAGTTTACATAGAGCAATAACCCAAAATGATAACAAACTTACACCTCTTGATTTACAACATAGTACAGACATAGAAATATCACAAAACGCAGATCCACAGAAAACAAAAGTTGAGAATTGGAAGAAGAAAGTCCTTCATGGAAGACATCCACATGATTTGAATCAGGCTCATATAGATACAAAAGCCTCAAATCTGGCTCATTAAAGGTCACTTATTTCCAGAAACTGAGGGATTTATGATTGCTATACAAGACCAGATAATAAACACAAAAAATTTCAAAAAATATATAATAAAAGACACCTCCATCACAAATGATAAATGTCGCAAATGTCACACACAATCCGAAACTATTCAACATATAACTGGGGCTTGTGCAACCCTTACCCAGAACGATTACACACATAGACACAACCAACTCACAAATATTATACACCAAAAACTAGCACATAAACATAAACTGATACAGCAAGATAAATATACTCCCTACTACAAATATTCACCACAGACTATTTTAGAAAACAATTCATATAAACTCTACTATGATCGAGCTATATTAACAGATAAAACAATACATCACAATAGACCGGACATAACTTTACAAGACAAGGCTAATAAAACCACATACTTAATTGATATTGCAGTACCGAACACCCACAACATTCAAAAAACTATAGCAGAAAAAGTAAATAAATACACAGAATTAAGAGAAGAAGTAATTAGAGTTTGGAAACAAGAAAAAGTGTACATAGTGCCAATTGTTATTTCTACCACTGGAGTTGTCCCGAACCATATACATAACAGTTTGAAATTAATCAACATTGAGGAAAACATAATAAGTATACTCCAAAAAGCAGCTATCCTAAATACATGCCGAATTGTTCGGAAGTTCCTGCAGCTAGATGACAATTACAACATAAACACTGATACCACTCTGTAAATCACCACAAACCTGTAAATACTTGGTGAAAACCCGTATTACAGGTTATACCAGCGTAATGCTGTGAAAATATGTTGATACCTAAAAATAATTAATAATTATTATTGCATATTATGTGAATTAGTAACAATTTTTTTTTTTTTTTTATAATATTTATAACAATTTTTTTATGTATATTAATATCACTTAATAATAATTACATTTCTGGGTACATAAATTACAACTCATTTTAACAAACCCACCCAGTGTCGCATAAAGCATGAGTCAAACCTCTCCGCTATCACTCTCAACAAGCTATTAGGACTGCCACGCACTCTGGTAAGTAGCGATGCCGCTTTTTTGCGCATAATGGCGTAAAATCATCTGTGCGTGCTTGCGCAAACATTGTAGACGCACTACAAAAACGAGGCAACCCCAACAGCATCCTGAAAATATTATTATATTGAACACGCAGGGCATTGTATGTCTTTTAGTATAGTTGGTCCACAAGCTACTCGAATAAAACGACTGACAATATGCTTTAAACAGTGTTACCTTTGCGTCCTGTGAGCAGCGAGCAAACCTGCGTGCCAACATATTACCCTTACTGCTAGTGCCTGCGTTCCCTCTCTAAATCTTTGTCATCACACAAGTTTTCAGAAACGACATGCCCTAGGTACTTGAACTTTCTTGTTCTGCTCAGAGGTTTCCCGCACAGGTTGATAGTGGTAGGTTTTCAGATAGTTTTACTTTCGTCTGGAAAACAATATACTCGCTCTTTTTTATATTATAGACAAGACCATGCGCCAATGCATATTTTTCGCAAATTTTCAACAACCTACGGATCGCGTTTACTGACGGAGCCAGCAGAACCATGTCATCAGCATAACACAAGTTATTCATACAAATGCCTTCTATGTAACATCCTACACTCTCACTACTCAGTGTTTGAATTAGTTCATTTATGTATAAGTTAAAGAGCCGAGGAGAGGTCAAACCTCCCTGCCTCACCCCGCACTCCAGCCTATATGGTTCCGACAGCTCGTCATTCCACCTCACACAATTTTCTTGATTATTGTACCAAAACTCAAAAAGAAACAACCTCTCCGGGAACCCGAGCATCACGTAGCTTATTCCACAGAATATCATACCGCACTAGATCAAATGCCCTAGACAGGTCTAGAAAACATCCTATTACAGGCGTATTTCTGTCGTATATTGAACTGCGTACTTCAGACCCAAAATTGCACTCTCCGGACAAACCGCGCTCAAACCCGAACTGAGCGTCGTGTGACTTTATATAGTGACTCAGACAATCATCTAGCATTCTATCCAAGATCTTGCCATAATAGGTGCCAACGAAATCGGTCTATAGTTGTTACTGTCAGTTAAATCCCCCGTTCTATTCTTTACAATCGGTACAACAATTGTTTGTAGCATTTTGGGCGGTATGTAACCATGACTAATACACAGGGAGAAGAACATGGCTAATACTCTAAAAATATGGTTCCCTGCAAACTGTAAATGTTCAATACTAAGATAATCGTGGCCCGGTGATTTACCCCTGTGCATCTGTTTAATAGCCATTTCAACTTGCTTAGGTTTAAATTGAATTAACTGCCCATCCTGAAAGAATTCGAAGTTTTTTGAATCCGCTATCAATTGTGCAGACCCGGTGGCAATTTTACTTTGAAATGATCTCTAAATTTATTGACAATAGATTTAGTGTCAACATCATCTATTCTTGCTGGTCGCCCTGATTTAAGTTTCAAATTATTTGTAGCTTTCCAGAATTGCGAAAAGTTCTTCTCCCCGTGCATTGTGCAATCCTGTCCATATTTATTTGTTCCTCATTATTTTGGCACCATCAAGTCTACTCTTAAAAACCTTACGACTTTCACTCATATCATCATAGATTACACCCTGCCTAGGTTTGCCATGTAACACCATATCGAAAATTTTAATTTAGCCTCCTTATGTGCCTTACTAACATGTTATTCCACCCCCTAATCAAACTTATCCCTCTAGGACTTACTTTTTGAACGTGGCTTTCTACTGCTGCTCCACTCAATATGTTAACATATTGCTATACATATTATTTAAAACCATTTTGTGATCAGCACATTTACATAACTGGTTACTACACAATGTAAATTCACATGGAAATCGATCTTTCTCAATTCATTATTACATATTTCGGCATACAAAGCTATTTGCTGAGGTTGCCTCACGCCCCACGACACTTTATTATAGCACGTTTCAGGTATTGGTATTTTAACTGGAACAATATTTAAATTGCACTGTATGACCAAAGGAAAATGATCGGACCATAGTACATCATACATTACATAAATATTTTTGATTGTGTTCCACGATGCTAAGGATACTACACAGTGGTCTAACCAGCTTCGTGAGCCATGTATGTCACTTATATAAGTATAGCTATTAGAAGTTAACCCTAACATATCTATATCTGCACAAAGCCACTTTTGTTCATTACAAAATCTTAGAAGTTCCTTACCAAACAGTCTTGAAGGATCAGCGTTATAGTCACCCAACATGAACACTGATTCACAATCACAACTCTCAACGATAGCACTAAGTTCCGCCATACACTCCGTAAACTCAAGTAAATTATCAGCCGACTCGGTAGGCATATAAACACTACAGATAAGAACTGAGCGTTCGCCTAACGATGCTCTTTATAACACATAACCGGTTTGATATGCACTCCACAACTGATACTGCGCGAAACAATCCTTTCCGCCAGAGAATTGCAACTCCACCGTAAGGCCTTCCACGTATCACTCCCACTGAGGTATCCACTGCAGATTTACCAGTATATTCAAATTCACTATGTATTGTTCCAAGGATGGATATATCATGCGGCATGAGCCAAGTTTCTTGCAAAGCAATAACATCTATCCTATCACACAAATATCTTATATTCGGCAACGAACGTTTGACTGATCTGCAGTTAAAACTAGCGAAAGAAGTCAGGTGATTATTTACATCTATATTGTTTGTACTATTCATTCGTGTGAGTTAAGTTTGAATCCAAATCTTGAGCCTTTGACGACGGTTCATTTTCCTGATTTGAGTACTTTTTTCTAAAGTGCACAAAGCGTCTAAAACTTACACCATCAGGCCATACATTTTCATTCAAAAATACTGATAGCTTACTCTTTGATACATATGCTTTGTACGCATTATAATTCCTATCCTCCTTCATGGGTAACTTCTCTATATTTATTGTTTCATTAGTCTTCATCTTAATATAGTCAATTATATCTGTTATAGACACCTCCTTGTGTACATTGGAAATAAAAAGTGGTATTTTTACGTCCGCTGCCTTAAACTTTCCTTCCAATTCTGTAACAGCCTTTCCCGTTTTGCCAATAAATCGGTTTCTTAATTTACGCCTTTGAACGGTAATCCATGCCTCATCCTTAGCTTCATTCTTCCATTCGTCGGTCGTTTTTATGACCTCTGCCATACTTTTTTTGTATGCGGTTTCCGCGCTGCCATTGTTACCTGATAAGTCTTTATATTGAGAATTCGATGTTATACTATGTACTGTACCGAACTTCGACCTTTTATTATTATCATTCCTTTTAAAGTCCTGTTCAGTACTTATTTCAGGACGAACAGGAGATGCGCCGGTCATTGCATTCAATCGAGAGCGCGAAAGGGGTGGGGGCACATAACGGTTGGGACGCTTCAGGCGGGTCAATGCCGATATGAGCCGAACGATTCAGCCGATGTTGCACCGAGGCGTCGCTCGCATCCCGCTCGCTGCGTATAGGTGTTATACACAAACCTACCGGTCCACTGTCCAGTGCGTACCCGCCACGATTTATGTTTATGTTACCTTCGTAATTAGACACGGACTCAGCTTTTAAATTTCTAACTTCTTCACGTAGTTCAGAAAATTGCTCAACTGTTATACAGTTTTGTTTTAAATATTCCGTTTGCGACTTCAGTAGTACTAAATCTTTAAGTAATTTTGTCACATCTACATGGTCGAATAGCACTGGCGGGAGTTTATCCAACCGCCTTGCCACAAAAACAGGGGATGAATCTGGATCTATTTCCTTTAACACTGCTATAATCTCTTGCAAACATGGCTTTATTTCCTTTTTTCTTGACATTTTTCGTTTTAGAAGTGCATTGTTTTGAACAACAACGTCTTTGCTTCATATATTTCATCTTCAGTAAATGCCGATGAACATATTTGTATAAGACTAACGTCATCCATCACGTCCATTTTGTTTTGTATAAATACTAACACCTCATTAATAACAACTTTGCAATTTGAACACATACTATCACTCGGAAATGTCATCTTGCGTGCTAGAGGTCGTTGACATCCGACCGTACGCGAGCGCGATCAGCTGGCTACTGAAATAAGTGAAAAACAAAAACCAACCGAATCCTTGGAGAAATGCGCTCCCATAGCCAAGTACTGCAGTGAGGCGGCCACTTCCACCTGGATCTGACGGCGCATGGAGTCCCGGCACTTGCGGTGCATCGTCACCCAGTCGCGCTGGATGTTCACGGGGTTCACATTGCCTGGACAAACAAATTAAATAATATTTTTACTGACAAAAACTTACAAGGTGGTGGACTCGATACTGAGTCGTCTAGGTAGGTACCACCGCAGTGCCAGATGTCGTCCCGTGAAATAAGAGTGCGAGGCACTTTTGTGTATCGGGATGAGAGCACTGTAGCTAGTGAAATTACCGGATTTTGAGGCCTATTATCTGTTGTCTTGGGTGACGGGCGCAATGCGGCATTCATGGAGAATAACTGTTTATCAGTTGTTGGTCTCCTTAAATGCCGCTCTGTCATGGTCAAGCGTATCACCATCAGGTGAGCATCCTGACGGTCCTGTTTACTTCGTAACAAAAAAAACGAAGTACATCCAAAAATAACTAATTTGCTTTTATAGGGTCTTTTATAAAGAGCTTTTTTTTATAAATTGATCAGGACGGTCAGTTCACGTACCCGATGATAAGTGACACGGCTGACCATGACAAAGCCGTGTTGAAGAAAACAGTCACTATCTGAAGTTATTATTCTTTGTCAACACTGCCCTGCGCCCGTCACCCGAGACGACATTCGTTAGGTCTGTAATACCCGGTAATTTTACTAGCTACAGTGCCCTCATCCCGAAATACAAAAGTGCATAACACTCCTGATTCACGGGACGATATCTGACACTGCGGTGGTAGCTGCCACTCGTCACCTGAGGGGACAAAGCTAGGGGTGACGAGCGAGATGATCGATCCACCACCGGGTTTACCTGCCTACCGCACCATACTTAAATTATAAATGAGTAAGTCTGCCTGTTTATCCATCTTTCACGGCAAATCGGAGTGACGAATTAACGTAATTTTGAGTGGAAATAGTTGAAAGGATGAACTCACCTAAAATGGGGGGTGGAAGTTTGACTATAGAGCGTTATAGGCCGATAATGATACACATAGATAAGTGAGTTGCACGCACACAGATAACTAATCTGACATACGTCAGTCATGAATACATTGTGTTGAAAATGAAATACAGCCGATAAGAAGTACGTGCTTATAGACAGATCTAGGTATCAAAACAAGATGATATACAAGATCTCAAGTGGCAGATCAATGTCGAGAGGTTAGTTGGGCGATTGCTTTATTTATACACCGTATCCAATGATGTAAAAAAGTATAGATTCGTGATATGCTCACAAAACAATCTAAAAAGTGTTCCGAATGCAGCGTCAGCACACATACACATATTTCGAATGAGCGTGCATTTACCTAAACAAAAGAGTACAAACTGTACTCTCTTCGGCGGTTCGTGTTTGAGGCACGGATGGCGTATCTACCTTTATATATACAGAATATCATTGATCGTATCTATTGCATACGTACATCGGTGGACTTATCCTAAGCTCTATGACTACTCAGGCTGCTCCATTCCATAAGAAAAAAATCTTTGAAACAATATTTAATAGATAATTTTATTTTAATGATGCAAATAATTTTGACCTTCATTTTACAGCTTAAAATATCTTTTTGCTGCAAAATTAAATGGATCTTATAATTCTTATAAATCATGTTTCATGTTTTACAAGGTTTAAAGTAACATCTATTCAACCTATCGCAGTCCACTGCTGGACATAGGTCTCCCCCATTTTGCGCCAGATATCCCGGACCACCGCTTTTCTCATCCAGCCTTCACCAGCGACCTTTCGCAAGTTGTCGGTCCATCGGGCTGGAGGGCGTCCTACGCTAAAGTAACATGACATGGCAATAATTTTGATTTGGAATTTTGTTTAGGAAATAATCAATGTAGGTAAGTACCTAAACAAAATATATTTTTAAAAACTAATGTTTTTTTTAATATAATACACACGACATTCATTTTTTTTATGTTAAAGCTTCAAATGCACTTATATAAATTCGCTGTATTCAGCCATCTATTATCTCTTTTTAAACTTTATAGTTTCATAATACGCATTTATAGTAAATCCGGTAAGCAACGTAAGATTAGATTTTTTTTCTATTATTTTTTAATCTAATCTAAAGATGTTTACAACTGGCTGGCGATAAATTAATAATAGACACTTATTTCACAAAAACAAGATGTCTGCCGCCTGTCAGCTGATATGAAAGACTCCATTTTAAAGGTCGTTTGCCTCAAATTAGAGAAAAATATTGTTATCTTAAAATAAATCAACAGAAAAAGCTGTTACTTAGAGAGTACAGAGCATACAAATAAAAATAAAAATAATAAATATTTTCGTAGACTTTTGTTGTTTGTCGCAAATGGTCTTTATATCTTAACACCTTCACCCATAAATTCGACCAGTACCTATTCGCGATACCGGTGTAAACGCAATGATATTCTGTATATATAAAGGAAGATACGCGATCCGTGCCTCAAAAACGAACCGCCGAAGAGAATACAGTTTGTACTCTTTTGTTTAGGTAAATGTGTTCGAAATTCGAAATATGTGTATGTGTGCTGTCACTGCATTCGGAACACTTTTGTCGATTGTTTTGTGAGCATATCACGAATCCATACTGTAAACGGGTCGCTTTTCTTCCCAAACACTAGGCTACCTAGCCTGCGACGTCTTATGTTATGCATATGTTACCGGAAAATAATAAATACCGCAAATGTATAAATTTCCTAGGAAATTTATCAACCTTCGTAAGATTCTACTGATAAATTGTATTAATTAACGCCTACATTTTCGTAAATGTTTTCATTACAAACGTCTCGAAAATTATTTATTTACGAAAACTTGACGAACCATTTGATGTACTACATCAAGGGTTCTGGGTTCGATCCCCGGACAGTACAAACATTTATATGCATGAACATGTCTGTTTGTATTGGTCTGGGTGTTATATATAAATGTATTTACAACAAAAAAAAGTATATAAGTATGTTTATCCGTTGTTTAGTACCCATACTACAGGCTTCACTCTTAACTTGGAGTTAGACAGCGCTGTGTGAATGTCAGTGGACATTTATTAATATTTAATTATCTTAAGAAACTTATAACCTTCGTAAGATTCTACACCAGTGATAAATTGCACGTCTCGAAATTACCCATTGGCAAGATTCGGCCTCAGGAACCTACTGCAATTCTACAAAAAGTATTTTTGAGTTAGTTGGATATTTTATTGAAAAACCTCAACATTATTATTGTTGACTTGATTTATGTATTCCAAAAATTATGTTGGAAGAGTTTTATAACAATCAAATAAGAGTGTTCAATGGCTGTAAATTAATAATAAAATTATAAAAATAATATAATAGAACCATAAATATTATAAATTATACAATCAATAAAACAGCGCTCTGGGGCACCTTAATCGGGTATTTGACACCACTAATCGTTGACGTACTCTTTATGAACTGTCAAAAGGGAACGTTTCCATATATTTTGTATGAGATTAGTGATATGTGACGTCATTGTTCACTATCATCAATTGACCTAATATTTATTGGTTTCAGTGTATTTAAAAATACAATATTGCAAATAAGCAAAAGTGATCAATGAAACGACATGTAAAATAAGGTGCGCTTTTATAAAAGCTTGGTATTTTATTGCGAATGGTGGAAAATACCGAATTACGTATTGCAGGTTTGTGCACACAATTGATTATATAATTTACAATATTTTCAAAAGATATTAATAAAGTACGAAAAGCTATTATCATAAATCAATACAAATTGATAATTGTTAAGAATCACGTGTACCTATTAACCTCAACATAAATATTGATCCGATTTATGTATACCGGGGATTATGTTCGAACATATAAAGATAGGTTTTATTGGCTTTAAATAATTGATTGTACCTAGACTTATACAACGATAAAATTACACTTATCATAAATCATTACAAATTGATAATTGTTAAGAATCACGTGTGCCATGTAATCCGTATGGAAACAGTATGTAAGTATAAGATTAAGTGATTAGGTATATAAGAAATAGATAGTTGACCAAATTAACTAGTAATTAATAAATTTGAGGTCGCTAGTGGAGGCTGGTTATGGAAAGCGGACGACCGGGAACATCATCAGATCATTACACGTCCCCACCGAGGGTCACGAGCCTACCCGTGGCGGGTGGAAAGGCCTAAGTCGTCCACGCGGGCCCAGTGCGGATTGGACGACTTCACGCACAACCTTCGAATGTATTCGCAGGCGTGCGCAGGTTTCCTTCGAAAATTCGAAAATACATGGGAAATGGCGGGATTAGAAAGTGTACCATCCAGATCGGAAGGTAGTAGTCCACACCAACGAGCCACCGACGCTCATGCCCCAAAATGAGGGAGACCTACGCTCTGAAGCTGAAGAATAAAGCAGTTATTAAGTCTTCTTATAATACGTGGAATACATGTGAACAGATGTTTTTGATGTTTCATTCTGCGGTCACCAACCCACCTGGTCAGCGTGGTGACTACGGGCATTTACCCCCCATGAGCAGCGCCAATCAGGAGGACTATCTGGCTCAAAATAGGGGAGACCTATGTCCAGCTGTGGACTGCGAAAGGTTGAAGAGAGCGAGAGAGATATGTTTTTCGGTCAGTTCGCTAAAAACAGTAGGTCGTCATTATTTTCCGCAAACACTGCCCTGCGCCTGTCACCCGAGACGACAGACGTTAGTTCTTTTATAACTGGTAATTTTAGTAGTTACAATGTCCTCATCCTGAAAGAGAAGTCTCTTTTCCCGGGACGATATCTGGCACTGCGGTGGTACCTGCCTAGACGACTCAGTACCGAGTCTGCCACCTAGTGGACGATATCTGGCACTGCGGTGGTAACTACCTAGACGACTCAGTACCGAGTCTACCACCTAGTGGACGATATCTGGCACTGTGGTGGTACCTACCTAGACGACTCAGTACCGAGTCTACCACCTAGTGGACGATATCTGGCACTGCGGTGGTACCTACCTAGACGACTCTGTACCGAGTTACCACCTAGTGGACGATATCTGGCACTGCGGTGGTACCTGCCTAGACGACTCAGTACCGAGTCTACCACCTAGTGGACGATATCTGGCACTGCGGTGGTACCTACCTAGACGACTCAGTACCGAGTCTACCACCTAGTAGCCATGAATCGATTTTGATTGTTTACAAAATTTGTAGGTTAGTACCCTGCCCGTCACAAAATGGACTTTTAACTTTTATGTATTTGTTTTGTAATTAACAAATTGAATAGCTCATTACATACTTGTTAAATGCTATTTTAGTCTGCTTTGTGTAGGCGGCAGATTAGATTACTAGATAGAATCGGTACTGAGTCGTCTAGGTAGGTACCACCGCAGTGCCAGATATAGTCCACTTGGTGGAAGACTCGGTATTGAGTCGTCTAGGTAGGTACCACCGCAGTGCCAGATATCGTCCACTAGGTGGTAGACTCGGTACTGGTCGTCTAGGTAGGTACCACGCAAGTGCCAGATATCGTCCACTAGGTGGTAGACTCGGTACTGAAGTCGTCTAGGTAGGTACACGCGCAGTGCGATATCGTCCACTAGGTGGTAGACTCGGTACTGAGTCGTCTAGGTAGGTACCACCGCAGTGCCAGATATCGTCCACTAGGTGGTAGACTCGGTACTGAGTCGTCTAGGTAGGTACCACCGCAGTGCCAGATATCGTCCACTAGGTGGTAGACTCGGTACTGAGTCGTCTAGGTAGGTACCACCGCAGTGCCAGATATCGTCCACTAGGTGGTAGACTCGGTACTGGGTTAAGAGGAGAAGGGTGTTCTTCAATAGAAAAGGCCTAAATACAACACCGTTAAAGACTTCATAAGAGCGTCGGTGGCTCAATGGTGGAAACTGATGCCTTCTGATCAGAGGGCGCAGGTTCAAATCCCGCCACGTAACAATGTGTTTTTCGAATTTCGAAATTATATGTTACGTTATCCGACGCTGTTACGGTGAAGGAAAACATCGTGAGGAAACCTGCGCACACCTCCGAAGAGATTCAAAGGTTGTGCGTGAAGTGGGCCGCACCGCACTGGGCCCGCGTGGACGACTAAGGCCTTATACACCCGCGTACAGATAGGCTCGTGCCCCTTTTTGGCGACGTTTAATGAGCTGATTATGGGAAAAAGACAGCAAATAATACAGTGAAAATGTGCTAAAATTTGGAATACAAAGTAGTTAAAGTTTTTAAAATGCTAATTAGTAATTGTTTGTATACAGTACAAAGGCCAGTAATTTTAAAACTTGTGATAATTTATTATTGTGAATGTTGGCTGTTTTGGCAAAATGGTGAACCATTTTGTCTTATATTGACAAAATGGTGAACCATTTTGTCTCCACTGGGGACGAGTGGGAAAAGTATTGTTTGTTCCCTGTGAGGACTATTGGAACTATTTATTTCCCGAAAGTCTATTGTTCATTCAATTGAAGTATATAATTATTTAACATACTTGAAACTGGAATAAACACATAAATATGTGTTAGTGTATGACTCTGTTTTTTATCTATGTATCTTGACAACCCATTTGGTGTTGCGGTTGAAAGGTCGACTGCAATGCCAAGGGTTCCAGGTTCGATCCCCAGGCAGTAAACATTTGTGTGCAGGAACATGTCTGTTTATAATGGTCTGTGTGTTTTCTATGTATAATATGTATGTATTTACAAAAAAAAAACGTATATATGTATGTTTATCCGTTGTTTAGTACCCATAATACAGGCTTAACGCTTAATTTGGGGCTAGATGGCGCTGTGTGATATTTATTTATTTAATTATCTCATGTTTTAAAATAAAAAAATCTTAATATCAATATATAGTCATAATTATAACAGAGTATTATATGATTAACAGTTTTACATTGTATGTTGTAATGTTATAATTTTGGCATTCTATCAACACAATTAATTAGTAGGCAATGTACAAACATACAATACATTTGTAATTACAGATAATTCTGGATGTATTTATTTATTATAGGAATGCCATGTATTTACAAAATCAAACTTAGTATACATGTACATCTCTCGTTTAATACTATAACTATCCATTTGGTGAAATGGTTGAAATGTCCATTGGCTACAGTCCAAGGGTTCTGGGTTTGATCCCTGGGCAGTACAAACATTTGAGTGAATAAGATGTCCGTTTGATTGGT
>PQWD01009102.1:30114-99212 GCA_019425675.1 Leucinodes orbonalis | reverse complement strand
GAGTGTCAGTGACGAATTCGATCCAAAGTATTGAACCTATACAACTGAGACTTTGTATATTAAATAAGTCTATTGATGACATAATATTATCCTGGGAAGATGAACTATCAGGTACATCGGAAACCTACTCTATGAGACACACACATATTAAACCATAGTGTCCTGTAATTACACTCATTAATAAACATACGTGATGATTCAGCATTTCCTACATATTCCCGTCCCGTAAGCCCGTAAATGACCTGTAATTTTGTTACGAATTATATTAATAGCGGAATCCCCTGAAACATAAAGGAAAATAAAATGGCCGCTCATGGCTGTAATCAGCAGTTTCCATTTTGCGTGGTAGAGCTCAATGGGAGCTTAGATGGGTATTAGGGAAGCAATTATGAGCCTAGGTTGTAATAGACTATTTTTTTTATAATTATTGCACAAACCACAGACGCCGCGTCTAGCCCCATAATATGAGTATTGGGCAACTGATAAACATACTTATATACGTTTTTGTAATGCATAGAAAACACCCGAACCAATAAAAAAAAAGATGTATATTACCATGAAATCGTAAAAACAAATTCAGTTTGAACGATATCTGGTCTGTAGTTTTTTTATTCGTCATAAATGGTCTCATAATAAAGCTATAGAAGGTGCCTAAGTAAATAAAATATATTTTATTTCATGTCACTTGCTGCTGCGGAACCCTCCACGGGCGAGTCCGATTCGCACTTATCCAATTGCTTTGTGTAATATTCGGACGTTTTAGAAAAATGAACTGGTATGTTTTAGTTCCCTAAATTCATGTTTGGTGCTTAAATTGAGGCCAGACGGCTTTCTGAGAGTCCGCGACACAATTTATTATGTATCACTACAAATCTTTAATACACAGAAATCATTATGTCAGAATTCTAAATCAGCAAGACCGAATTAGAGTCAGATAACAAATAAGTTCCTATTCCCCTGGGAATCAATCTATTTGATTGGCTCTTTTCACTCGCAAAGCTCGCCGGTAGAATACTGATGTGGAGTCTATCCTCAAGGGACTTTCGCTTTTATTCTGCTGGGAATAAAGACCTCAACCGACCAGATAGAACCCGAATCGGTAGATGATCACGTAAAGTTATACCAAGCCTTATGACCCATTGCGAGTTGGTACAGTTCACGAAGAAAGTAGTAGTTTTTATTTAACGGGATGAACAGTTCGTTCATCTGATGGTTAGTAAGGCACCTGATTATGAGTAGGGTATGCAAAGTGAGAGACTCTAATCGCAAAATTAATAAACAATTTATATTTTTGTGAAACTGAGTGCTGTTGTTGACAGCAGATCGCCTATGGGTTAGGTATAGAGGAAATTGAGCGAATAAGTGGAAATCATTTTAAATATGTTGACGATTTTCCGGGTTGTCTAGACGCACAGGCACTGCTGAAATGCAGGTTTGCGCTCATGGAGTGCACGCCACTCCTGACCATGACAGAAGCAAAGAAACCTTGTATACTTACTTTGGATAGTATTTCCGTCAACACTTCCATACACTCGCTTTAGACGACGGATGTCGAGTCTCTTATATTCGTTAATTTCACCAACAACATTACCTTCTTCCCGAAACACCGGAGGGTTTAACACCTAATTTCAAGGGATGTTCTGACATTGCGGTGGATGCCTACCTAGACAATTAAATACTAAGCCTACCACCACCACAACCTGGCTCGCAGTTTCATTGAAATGTCGTATATACGAGTTCGTTAAATAGCGATAAATTTGGTGACTTCATGGACTTCTGACAGTTAAAAAGTTGACGATCTCATGAGTTAATTATTTTGAAGTGATTTGGCAATGACGTTTTATTGAAATTAGAATGAGAACTTTTTTGAACGCATTAATATTTTTTAAATCTTTTTGGCAAGCACAGTTTGCATTTTGCCACGGACGGGTAAAAGGTATGGAAATATTAAATTTTAAAAGAACAACAACAGACAGGCATATTTTATAATTGACGAAAAGTGTCAAAATATAAAGTAGGCAATACATATATAATTTAAATAAGATACTATTTCTTTCCCCATGCATTTAATTGGAACCAGAGTAAAGATTTTTTTGCTTTTCATTCCAACCTGCTATTCTATATTGCGCGAATAATTTCCAACCTTAATATGTTAGACCACATCTTGGCCGACTGTACCAAAAACATCTGTTAATGAATTAGTTCGGTAAAGTTTGTGAGATCGAAGAGGAATCGTTCAGTATTAATGCTACATATTTTTCATGGGGGACGTCAGGTGTCGGGTACGTTTTTCTTAGTTTTTTACCTGATTGGTTGCAAACTTTCAGCAAAAATATTGACGACTATAATGGTATGATGGTTGAGATGTCAGCTACCAGCTAAAAGTTCGTGGCTCTTCGAGAAGTATGCAATTTTTGTACATAGAAATAAATGAAAAATGCGTGCAACTCGTGTTGTACCCAACAATTCGCATTGGACTCGCGTGGTGTGAGACGGCCTAATCTCCCCGTAGGGACGTTTAATGAACCTCATTCATTAAACGTCCATGAATGGCATTTATGAATCAACGTTACCTGACGATGATTCATAAATGCATATCAACTATCAGAAAGAATCATTTCAACACTGTTGTGTCCCTAAGTCGCCATTTAAGCCGAAAAGGTGTAGTTTATTTTATTTGTATTGGACTAGTTTTAGCTGTTTAATAATTTTATTTATTGGAAAAACTGCTAAAACTAGTCCTCGTCCAAGTATTTGAGCGCCGGTGGCTTAATAGTGTGGACTGTTGCCCACCTACCAGGAGGGCTACGGATCAAATCCCGACACGTACTACCAAGGTGTTCTCGAATTTTCGAAATTATATGTACGTTATCTGACGCTCTTACGGTGAAGAAAAACATCGAGGGGAACCTGCGTACACCTTCGACGAGATTCAAAGGTTGTGCGTGAAGTCGGCCAATCCGCACTAGGCCCGCGTGGACGACTAAGGCCTTATCACCCTATACGGGTAGGCTCTTGCCCCTCGGTGGGGACGTTTAATGAGCTGATGATGATGATTTATTAAAAGAAGTTTTAGGCAGTGTTTATATTGAAAGATTTTCGAAAATTGCCTGCAACATAGCTTAAATATTAAAAACGTGGGTTAGAATGTAATCTATAATGCCGTCGGGTGGCACACGGAAAACCGAGCGGGTTTTCCTTACGATTGAAAGAGCGTTTTGTTAAATATTTACGTGAAAGGGTTAAATATAAATATGTGGGGCGTACTACGTGCGGCTTTGGCCCGGGAAATTCACATTAGTCCTGCAAATATGTTGTAACATTTTATTAAAATACTTCCATGAAAGCAATACATGACATTCACCTTGAAAGATTAATTAATATAACGTGCCCTAGACGCTTAACCTATTAAACGCCGGGAATCCAGACACAATAGAAAATCTATTGCGTCTGGCGCCTTAAGGCGTCATTGGCGGTCAAAGGGTTAAAATCTTCAAACAAATAAGATTTTTTTTTAATCATCTATAGGCTGACATTGGACCGCCATCTCTACTGATGGTAAGTGAGATGCGGTCGAGGATGGATCATGCTGCCTAGAACAGCCTATTCACTCTTGCCTTGAAGACGTATACGAATACTTGTTATTATTGCATGGACAGATATTTGCTGTATAGTTTTGCATAAAGCGGAATACTCAACGCTGATCTGAATATTCATAGTGTCATTATTCGGTATTAGAGCGTCCAATTTACTAGGTTCGTTCTCGAATATACGGATCACTGGAATTGGATATTTCGCTAGGGATTGTATTTTGAAAAATCACATAATTTCAATTATTTTATGTTACAAAGTGACCGGGGCGAGAAGGTAAGTTCGCTCACCTGATGGTAAGTGACACGCCTGACCATGTCAGAACAGTATTGAAAAAAGTCACTACGTAAAGTGATTATTCTTCGTCAATAGCACCGCGTCACGCGTCACCCGAGACGACGGATGTTAAAGAAATAAATAAATGCTGTCATACACACATCGCCATCCAGCCCCAGTAAGCGTAAAGCCTGTAGTATGGGTACGTAAATACATACATATTATACATAGAAAACACCAGACCAATAACAGACATGTTCATGCACACAAATGTTTGCACTGCCCGAGGATCGAACCCGGAACCCTTGGTGTAGCCGACTCGTCGACCATTACACCAAATGGGTCGTCAATCTCAATCTTCGCAGGTTTCATCACGATGTTTTCCAATGTGTTTTCGAATTTTAGAAATTATATGTACGTTATCCGATGCTCTTACGGTGAAGGAAAAACATCGTGAGGAAACCTGCGCACGCTGCGAAGAGATTCAAAGGTTGTGCGTGAAGTCGTCCAACCCGCTCTAGACCCGTATGGACGACTAAGGCCTAAACGACCTATACGGGTAGGCTCGTGCCCCTCGGTGAGGACGTTTAATGAGCTGATGGTGATGATGATGACATCATATCAATGTAGGTAGAGAGCCTATCTGATATATTATTATACTAGCTTTTGCCCGCGGCTTCCCCCGCGTTAAATTCGGGATAACATGGCTCCACTTTCCTGGTAACGAAAACAGAATAATTTTGACACTGCAACACTGCTTCTTCTTCTTTTTCGCTTCGTATACCAATTTTTTGCTTTTAACCTAGGAAAAAGTTCAAATATAAATTACCCCCTTTAAAACTTCAACCCTTTAGAAAGTGGGGGTTAAAACGATGAAAAGTAGCCTAAAACCTATTCTAGGTTACCTTCTCTCAACATACCAAGTTTCAATAAAATCTACCTTAAATCTGCGAAAAATCGGATATGATACTTCCTCCCCTATTTGATGTGTTTGGGGGTAGATTTTGGAAAAAAAAAAATATGCCATATTTTTTTTCGTTTCCTGACAAATAGTCCGCGTATCCAAATTTTCAGCGTCGCTATTAACAAAAATTGCGGAATGTTCCATACAAACTTCCGACCCCCATTTAGGGAATGGGGGTGAAATCGGAGGAAAAGTAAGCCTAAAACCTATATCTAGGTTACCTTCTATCAACATACCAAGTTTCAAAAAAGCGTAACAAACAGACAGACAGACAGAAAACAGACAGAGATACTTTCACATTTATAATATTAGTATGGATTATCCTTATCATCAGCCAATAACGCCCCACTGCAGTGCATTCTTCCTGAGCAGCATAGCTATGGGTAAATTGGGTTGTAACCCACCACGCATTCCCATTCGGATGGTATTCGTCGTATGAACTGTTCAAAACCATAGTTTATTAATAAATTAAGTAAACAGACCTTGCTACTGCTGTTTCAAGGCGTTAATTTAGTGCAGATTTATATTCTTCAATTTACGAGTATATTGTAACCTTGGACTGTAAAGTTATACAAAGTTTTATAGTAAGGTGTATAACGTGGTGTGAACCTGCCTCGAATATTGGTTCTTGATAAGTCCGTCCAACTGTATTGAACTGTATCGTTTTCAATCTCCCACGTAGTCTGGATCGGAGCGTGCACAAAGCAAAGCATAGTTGCAATTGCAATCTCAGTAAGTAGTTACCAGACAAAGACACTATGTATCTAACAGGATTGTTCTATACATATTCGCATGTTTGCACTCACCTGTAGATATCTGTCCTGAGGTTTTAACCGGATCTAAGTTGCGCAACAAAATATTTTCTATAGAATTCTCTCGCTAATTATAAGAGCTTATTTCAACCTCCCTTTTATTATTCTCAATATTTTTGTCTCATCACTTATTATTTATCTCCCTGCATTTACGATTTTATGTATAAAACTAGCTGTTCCTCGCGGTATTACCCGCATTATAAGATATTCTCCCGCAGTTAAACATAACCTTAAAGCGCGCAACTCACGCGACGCTCGGCCGCGCGTCATATGTAATATGGCTTTATTTTTCCAAAATAGAATGTATTTATTTATTTATTTATGTAGCTTCTATAATAAAAGTACCCTATGTTTTTCCTTATTACATCAGCTACCTGCCAAAAAAAGTTCCATACAAATCGGCGCGGCCATTTCGAAGATTACCCGGAACGAACAGACGGACAAATAGACGGACAAAAATTTTAAGAATAGAAGAAAGTTGTTGGCGTATGTACCGTACCTTTATTCATGTACATGAGAAAAAATTTTTCATTTTATGTTACAAATATACACTCCATATTTATTTATATTGTAATAGGTAACTTAGTTCCTCGTTGTCTTCAACCTGTTGAAGTCAATTGCTGGACATAGGTCTTAACTATTTTTCGCCAGATATCCCGGTCGTCCGCTTTCTGCATCTGCATTCACTCCATTTTTATGTATGTAACATATTAAGGTAGATAACATAAAATGAATCCTTATTTGTGAAATAAAACATTCACGTTTTCGCGACTTGAAAAATCCTTAAATTTAATAAAGTGAAACGGTCATGCCTGCGTATGCGTATTCAGGTAATCCATCACATTTTCGCGGCTTGAAAAATCCTCAAATTTAATAAAGTAAAATGGTCATGACTTTGCGTATTTAAACAAAAACCAGATTGTGCCAACCCTACATATCTATTACTAATACATCTGCATTGATTCCGTCCGCAGGAACAGCTAATTGGAACAGGTTGGAGTAGACTTCTAGACATGAGCTCAATTTTATTAAAGAGTTTCCGTCGTTTTGGAAACTGTTGTCAATTTCCTCGTTTTTGCACCCAATGTTTCACACAACTAAATTGAATTTCTTAAAGGTCATTTTTCTATATCAATTGGTTCTAAATTATTCGTAATCATTACCAGGAGCAAGAGCCTACTCGTACAGGGTATAAAGGCCTTAGTCGTCCACACGCAGATTGGCTAACTTCATGCACAACCTTTGAATCGCTTCACAGGCGTTCGCAGGATTCCTCACGATGTTTTCCTTTCCCGTAAGAATGTCTGATAACGTTGTTTCTGTTAATCCATCTTAAGTCCTAGTCATTGAGAACAAAACAGTTTAAAGGTTTCATTAATGGGCATAGGCACAAACTTATAAATTCATCATTACTGTATGGCGTATGGTGTTCAGTATGGTGTTAATATTTTAAATTAAATCTATGTAATATTGAATCACAGTTATTATCTGGAACCCAGCATGAAAGCATGCTGTCAAATGCTTTTAACGTTATAGCTTCTAGCTTGAATAAAGCTCGCTTTCGAGAGCTTTTGTGTAGAATTCCATTCAGCTTTCAGCTCTTATCGCAGCTTTATTAAACGAAATCTGTAGACAAATATTGAATTTTGGATAACTAATCGAAATTTGTGTATAAAGCATTCATATTGTTGCAAAATTATATGTTAGTTTAATTTTAAGGAAAATTCTGTCGTTTACATTTTATGCATTAACGCGTTGGGCTGACTGTAATGTTAATGTGTAATTGGAATAAATAAATAAATATCATAACAATCTAGACATGTTTTGTCAAACTAAGTCCAAGCTAAGGTTTGACGAGTAATGCCGTGTGTATCATCATGACTACATAGTATAAAACAAAGTCGCATTTTTGTCCCCATGTCCCTATGTGCGCTTAAATCTTAAAAACTACGCATCGTATTTTGATGAGGTTTTTTTTTTAATAGATAGAGTGAAAAGTAGAAAAACACTGTTCGTTTTGAGGTTTATAATGCGATGTCGTTAATAATTTCTTTTGCCGTTAATAAAACTATTTACGACACTCCCGCCTTCCCGGACCGGCCGACCGGGGAGGCGGGAGCGTGCCTCACCATTGCACACGTGCAAAGCAGGGGCGGGTCGCTAGGTATTTTATAAACCACGCTAGAGCCACTTTTTAAGTTATGCAGAGAGCACACCCAAACAAATCACACCAAACGAATCACAATTATGTTATACTCCACGAAAGAAACCTATGAATATGACTTGTACAGTAAGACCGGTCTAAGAGTGAAAATTTCGACTTTTCAACTGTATTGTTGAAAGTCGAAATCCGTTCAAGATTTACGTTATAGTTAATCATTATGTCTACGCTGTTCCAGAGAACATCTTCTAAATTGGAGAGCCTTGCTTCTTGGCCAACTCGATCGGAGTGATCCCCTTACAGAACACATGAGTCCTTATAGAACACTTTGGCGTGAACATAATGCTTAGCTTTCTGTTTTTGCCGAATTGTAAGTTACGCACTTGCTAAGTTACTGCGCTTTCAGAGCGTCTGCTTACTTTGGAAATAAAAAGAAATAGACAAACTTAATTATATCATTCAAAATGACTTAATTTTTAACCGACTTTATAGAAAATAATTCGACCGTATATATGTGTGGTTGTTTTTGATTTAATGACTCTTATACATTGGCGTGCACTCCATATATGCAAATAAGCAGTGCATACCATGTGCGCCCAGACATTCCGGAAAATTGCCAACATATGAATGATCCCCACTTATTCGCCCATTTTCCTCTACAGATTTGAAACCATAGGCGATCTGCTGTAATCAACAGTACTCAATTTGACAAAAATGTAAACTATTTATTAATTTTGCGATAAGTGTCACTCACTTTTCATACCCTACTCATAATCTCTGTGCACGCCACTGCAGCATATATCAAAATATTTCAGGACCAGTGTAAGCCGAAAGAATAACGCCGCCACGTAAATCTTAGTACTATTAGAAATCGTCGACCTTCTCCCGACATGTTTACGACGCTTAAATAACTCGAGATGGCTTACAAATGCAAACGACCTGTCCTATACGATTGCCCATCAATCATTACAATTTGTATAGTGAAGCTGCGATGCATTAGCATTTGGGATTTTAAACGGCTATTAAAAGGATAATTGAGGTTCTCCATCTTCATGTTGGAGCCTCAAAGAAAAGTCCGTGGTTATTTAATTTTTCTCCCACGATCTGTGTCACTAAGCATCCTTATTTTGTAAATAAGGATGCTTAGTGACACAGATACTTGTAGATTCTGCGCTGAGTGAAACACTAATTCATCTCTTGTGCTAATGTGGATCACAACAGATTAATAAGTTAGTTAAGTTTAAAAAATTGTTAAGATTGAGGTTTTTACCTATCAGTTGAAAATGTTGGTGTATTTAATTTACGACTAATCTATTTTTTAAGCGACATTATTATTTAATTAGTGAACACTGTTTTGGCTACTGCTTATGTTAACTGTTTTGATTAAATGTACTGTGAAATGCGGTTGGTTTTCCAAATAAATAATAAACAGATAAGGTGAAATGTTCTGTCAGAAGTTGACAACTAAACATACCAGTATGGGATAACTAGTGAACAAATCAAATCGAACAATATACCATTTTTGGGGAACCAAGGAGGAGGTCGGAGTTACCGGAGATATGCCGTGTATAAGGGTGTCTGGGTGGGTACCTTAATCTCACCCAATTCTCCCGTCACAACAAAACTTTAGCTTTTATTTTAACTTTTGATATAGCTGTATTCAGGGCTAAAGGGCGAGGATGTCACAGTATACAGTAATTTTACAAGCACTGAAATTATTGTATCCTTATCCTATTGAACCTTAACGCTATCTAAATATTAAATATATTTTATTAAAGAATTAAAGGCATTAAAATAAAAACTTTCATATCATAGAGTTCTAAGGTCAGCCGAGAACAAGTTGAATATAAAAACAATAACATGAGACAGGAATATCATAAAACATAGGTATGGTCTGATTTCTAGTTTCATGTACAAGATTTACATACTTGTGGTATAAGGAATTTAGCACACTGGCACTAAGCGATAACAAAACTATAAAAAGTAAATTGATATTGCGTAGCGTAGGGCACCCACAAAATTAATCCTGGCAATCGTTGAATGTAAACGACTTACTTGAGGTTATGCTCAGAGAACGTAATATTATGTCCAAAATATCATTTTACATTTGCTTTCTCATTGAACCCCAATCGGCTTAATTCTCTCTATAACTTTGCAGGTAGGGATGTGTTCTTCAGTAAGTTGTTATAGGCTGATGATGCTGGTTATTATTGTGTGTTTGTGTTTAAAACTCGATAATACAAGAGTTTAATTTCTTTCCTGCGGATCTGTTTCCTGATAATATTCTGGGCCTCTTCAAGGCAAGAGCTGATAGACATTTTTAATTCTGTTTTACCCCTTGACTGCCATGAAACCAGGCACAATAGAATTTCTATTGGCAACAGTTGCCCTCCATGGTGTCCGACGTATTAATATAGTAATAATAACTTTTTGTTACGAAACTTTACACCTCAAATCCAAAGGGTGTAAGTGGCTGTGGTACTAGCGAACGCTATATTTTTTATGTTCACTGTAATGAATCGTAATAAAACCTTTTATTATTATTACACCGTACTTTAAAAGGTACCTACCTAAAATTAATATATTTTCTCAAGGTGTTTTTATAGCATCGTTTACACTGGACGATGAGATCAACATGTGGCGGTTTTCGCCTCAAGGGTCCTGGATTTTTGGCAATTTATGAAAGTTCCACGGGAGCATGATAAATGTTTGATTTTTTATATTTTGCATGTACAATCCATCTCTCTATGTAATGACTGACCAGCGTCGTTTGAAATGTTTATTTGTGTTACTTTGCCTAATACTACCGCGTTTCGTTTATAGAATCACATTTTTTTTTGTCTGTAAGAATTATATAAATAAAATTTAGTTTATTTCTTTCTTATGAAAATTCAGGACGCACGCGCGCACAGAGGTCACTTAGACCTTATTCAAAATAAATCTAGCTTAAGGAGCTTAGCTACGGTTTCAATTCTATGTCGGCGTGAAAGCTTTTTATTTTTTCTACCTACGCATACGGCTTTCCGAAAGTGGTCCATTTACATAGTTCTGAACGAAGAAATTACTTATTCAACCCAAAAGTTTATTTTTGCCTCACTCGTCTTAAGTTTTGTAACAGATATAGTAAATCTTTCTCTTTCAAACTATTTCGGGTTTCCATTGAAACGCCCATATAGTCATTGTTAAAGCAATGGCGGTCTAGTGATCTGAAGGTGAAGTCTAGGCAGTGTTGCCACCTTTTTTAGTCTAGGTGAACTCCTAATCTAGCTCTTTATGTGGAATTCAAACCCACGTCTATATATGTCGACAGACATCACGGATTGTCGACAGTCAACACGGATTGTCGACAGTCAACACGGATTGTCGACAGTTAACACGGATTGTCGACAGTCAACACGGATTGTCGACAGTCAACACGGATTGTCGACAGTCCACAGGATTGTCGACAGTCAACACGGATTGTCGACAGTCCACACGGATTGTCGACAGTCCACACGACACCAGCTAATACACTTTGTAATTGTTATAAGTGTTAGATATGTATGAATGATGTATATATGTGTGTGTATGTTTTGACGTCCCATTTGGTGTTGCGGTTGAGAGGTCGACTGCAACACCAAGGGTTCCGGGTTCGATCTCCGGCAAGTACAAACATTTGTGTGCATGAACATGTCTGTTTGTAATGGTCTGAGTGTTTTCTATGTAATAATATGTATGTATTTACAAATAAAATGTATGTAAGTATGTTTTCCGTTGTTTAGTACCACAATACAGGGTTCACGCTTAACTTGGTTCTAGATAGCGCTGTGTGAATGTCAGTGATATTTATTTATAATGTATGTATGTAGGCTACATATATAATAAAAAAAATACGTCAGTAGATGTACGCAACAGCAAATGTTACGCCCAAAAAAGCTAAATCGCTTTATCAACTCTGACACACCATTAGCAGTGTTAACTAGATCATAACAATCAATAAGACAAAGGCGACAGTATGGGAACGTCCCAATTCTGTCCGCTATATAATTAACACTCGGCGCAATATCGAGAAAAATCTATGGGAATGCACTTTGTTCCTAGAACAATAACGTGACTGAAAATTGTGTCAGAAAAGAAAGGCTAATTAAAATTGCGATCGTTCGGTATTTACTTTTCAGTATCAAGTAATAACTCAAGATCGGTGATCTTGAGCGTGCACAGAAATTATGAGTAGGGTACGCAAAGTGGGTGACACTTATCACAAAAACAGTATACATTTATGTCAAATTGGAGGATTAGCAAGTTGAAGTGGCAGTGGGCAGGGCACATAGTTCGTAGAACCGATAGCCGATGGGGCGGAAAGGTTCTCGAGTGGCGTCCACGTAACGGAAAGCGAAGCGTAGGCCTAACCAGATGGACGATGATCTGGTTTAAGGTGGCGGGTAGCAGATGGATGTGAACTGCTAGGGATCGGCCCGCGTGGAAATCATTAGGGGAGGCCTTCGTTCAGCAGTGGACATAATTAGGCTGTAATGATGATGACAGAAGATGATGATGATGTCAAATTGAGTGCTGTTGATGATAGCAGTTCGCCTATGGTTTCAAATCTGTAGATGGAAATGGGCGAATAAGTGGGAATCATTTAATATGTTGGCGATTTTCCTGGTTGTCTAGACGCCTTGCGCCCGTTACCTGAGACGACAGATGTCAGGTCCTTTCATACCCAGTAACTTTATTAGATACAATGCCTTCATACCAAAACAATAAAGTCCAAAACATTCCTATTTATGGATATCTGACACTTCGGTGGCACCTTCCTAGTCGACTAAATACAGAGTTTACCACCTAGCAAAACATTTCGTGACAGTTTAAAGTCACCTTTGCTAAACCATAATTCGAGGTGGGGAATTTACGGTATCGACGAGCTCTCACGATTTCGAGTGAGTTCTTGACGTCAGCTCCGGCCGAGTCATAACTTATAACCTCGAGTGTACTTTGGGGACTCCAATAATTCGCCTTTCCGTGATGCGCAGTTTCCTCCTACTCGATAATTTAGAAATGGTTTATCAAAAATTACATATAATATCTATTGATTGGCTTCAGAACTTTATTACGGAAACCATCTGGGGTTTAGGTTTATAAGACACCAAAATTACTTACTAAGGTTACATTGTACTATTTATTCATAAATAACGTTTTAGCTGTTGTGAAAATTATTACATGAAGGTAAAAGTATGTTAGTTTGTATTTTTTTAATGTTAAAATGTACAAGACGGCCAAGACGCTCAAATCGATGGAGACCAAAAATTGATAGACAGTCATTATAATCCGTCAATGCCGCACTGCGCCCGACACCAGAGACAACAGATGTAAGGTCTCTTATACCCGGTAATTTTACTAGCTTCAGTGCCCTCACCCCGAAACACAAAAGTGCATAACACTCCTGTTTCACGGGACGATATTTGGCACAGCGGTGGTATCGCTGTATACTACAACTGACAGGCCTCATCCACAGAACGGCTATGGATGGATTGGGCTAACCCACCACGTGGACCCAATGCGGATTGATGGTTTGTTTACAACTGTCACACTTAATTAGTACGATGATTGGTGATGCATAAAATCAAATATTTTTATCCAAAAACAGAACTAAAATAAAGTCGTAAAATAGTGTTTTATGTTTTTAATATATACTTGCATTTAGATGACTATAAATGCAATTATATATTAAAAACATAAAACTAAGTAAAGTTTCTTTTATTTATTGCTATGTTGACCTACAGAAAATTGTAACCTTTGATTATACCCAGGTTTTCATTATTTTTTAATGATACTACAAAAGGGTACCTGTAAATTTTACAGTCCACCATTGAGGAAGCTTAAAATATACGTTTTATTATGGAAACGTTTTCCAATTTCCTTTTGCAGTAAATTTCCCGTTAGAACCTTTTAAATATATGAACTACTTTTGTGATGATGTGCCCGGAACTTTCTGTCGGTTTTAAGGTTCTTCATAAATTATTGACTACCCATTTGATATAATAGTTGAGACGTGGGCTATTACACGGGTTCCGGTCAGTACAAACTTTGTGTGCATGAACATGTCTGTTTGTATTGGTCTGGGTGTTTTCTATGTTATGTTATGTATGTATTTACAGAAAAAGTATACAAGTATGTTTATCCGTTGTTTAGTATCCTAATACAGGCTAATGCTTAGTTTGAGGCTACATGGCACTATGTGAATGTCAATGGATATTTATAATTGAATTATTTATTTCATAAGTCAACCAATAGAGAGTTCACCTCATGTTACTTACTAATGATACGGACACTCAGTATTTCGAAGGAACAGCTAATTGCCGATCTTAGAAAAAGGAAGGGGAACAGTAAATATTGTAAGAGGCAGGGGGTGTTTGACCTTCCGGAAACCTTCACACAGGAAAAAAATATCGTAATCCGTTTCATGTCGTGTTTCACTAAGACCGTGGTTTACTCTAGTCGACCCCGGTACATTCACACAATACTTGAATGAATAATATAAACATACATATTATACATAAGAAACACTCAAATCAATACAAACAGACATGTTCATGCACACAAATGTTTGTACTGCCCGGGGAACGAATCCGGAACCTTTGGTGTAGAAGCCGACATCTCAACCGTTACACCAAATGGGTCGTCAAATATTTCTTATTCTTATAGACAAGTAAAACGTAAGGCTCCCACAGACTATAATATTGAGTGACATTTTATCTGATAACTCATGCCATATAATTTATACAGAGTGACATACTATATTCCTATCTTCTTTACTTCAGTTACTTTGTGAATAACACCTTTGAAACAAAAGCCTATTTATTTTGTTCAGCAAACTGTCTTTTATCTTACTAGAACATACTTCTTTGTCTATTGGAAACTAGCTAAATGGAAGCTATCTGTACGCCTTGTTACACGACAGCACTATTACTGGCTGGAACACTGGTTCCCAAAAGGTTTGGTTTTTTCTTGTAAGGTTATGTTTTTTTAAATAACTTAAGTCTTTTATTATAAACTTTTGATAATTACTTCTTGATTGGACATCTCTAGTGGACTTTTAATAAGACTTTGATAATTGAATTTATTGTACAAATCACGATGTCATCGTAACTGGCATTTATTAAATAAGGTTTTAATTCATTGAGTGCGAATCGTGAAAACTTTATCTCAAGTTTTCGAGATTCGAATCGTTCAAGTATTCTTTTTTAATTTCTAGTTTTGTTACGACCTACTCACTTTTTATTTATAAAAATGTTTGCAAATAAACATGAAAGGCAGTCAACTTTTTATGAGTTCAGTAAGCGTGACAGTTTGAGAGCCAATGATTTATAGTAACCTTTGCCCTATCCATTTATTCCATCTTGCGCGGGAACTTGTTTATTTTTGTTCTCGTTTAAGTTGTCTTCTTTGTTCTATAGAATACCTTACCTGCTGCTCAAGTTGCCTTTAAATTGGTATCGATAAAAATAATAAAGGACGTATAAAGTTTTTAAATCATTAAAAATTCATATAAAATAACACCGTAGGTTTAAAGAACCTCTTTATTTATGAATTAGCTAACTTCGATACCTGGAAAACCTTTCCCCTAAAAAAAATCGGTTGTCAGTACCTACTTTAAGACTTTTTTACTTTAAAACCGTCTGTCTAATATCATTTATCCAATACTGCTTTATTATCTATGAGACATTTAAGAAGTCACATGATGTAACTAAGTTTGAGAGCCACTGCCTTGTAATAACCATCGTGCCGCGTTCATTTGTTTCCACTTGGGCGGCAACAAGTTTTGTCTTTTTATTCGCACTAGGACTACTTTTCTTTGCTAAAACACTGTCAGTTGTTGAATACTTATGCTTTGAAAAGCCATTCGTTAGGATAATGAGTTAACATTTTCCCAACCAACAGTTATGGTTTACAATAATAGTTTCTAGATTTTGATTCAACCTATCAAAGTCTTACGCTGGATGTTTTGTACTCGTTTTACTGCACGTCATCTCATTCTTTATCTTTTCTCATTTAGCCTATACCTGCGACTTGTCGCAACTCGGTTATTAATAGAAGGGAAAGAGGAATTATATCATATAAATTTTGGGAAGAGCCTAGTCCAGACGCAACAAGAAATTGTTTATGACAGATAAACAGGCTTATATTTATTTTTAATATATCTTTTTTTCTTGTACTAAGTATAGTTTAATTTGTTGTGATTTGTGATACTAATAAAATATATGTTGATAAAGTGTTCGTGTTCTCGTCATAATGTGATAGATAATGTGAGCGCGTTATTTTCTTGATTTAATTTTTTTTTAGGACCAAAATATATTTTATACTTTGAACTTTTTACATTATTTTTTGAATTTTAAATCCGCCAGGCAGAGAAATTTCCCGTATTTAAAGAACTTTTTAAATTACAAGTGGCTTACCATCCGTATTGTAAACAATGATGTTGGTAACATAGCGAGTACATTTTGTATAACTAAATAAGTAGTAAGCCTTTATTATGTAATTGGTTTTTGTTCCAAATAACATGAAAAAAGGCTCTAAAAATTATGAAAATATTTGTGAGAAAATGCAAAAATAAATAGGCAAAGTTTGAAAGCCACTGCCCGCAGTAATGGTGCTCCATCCATTTATTTCCACTTGTGCGGCGGCAACTAGTTTGCTCTTTGTTTTTCTTTGCTAGGAATATTTTCTTGGGTATATGACTGTAACCAATGACTCAATTTGTTTTTAACCTTTAACCGGAATCGGAGGCATAAGAATAACGTTGCCTCTCTGGATCTAGCATAAATTTAAACTTAACTTTAAGTCCACACATTTGAAGGCAGATTCAAGTCGTAACGAATAGTTAAAAAAATACTAATATATGTACGCATACTGGAACGAAGCTTTGGAGAATCATGCGAAGCTCTAGCTATATCGCTTGAATATATACAAGGCATTCGATAAGGTTTGGCATACGGGGTTGCTTAACAAACTTCCAGCCTATGGGATTCCTGCAGGCCTATGTAACTGGATATCTGATTTTCTTAGTGACCGTTCAGTCAGAGTGGTTCTAGAAGGTTGTTCTTCTGAACATTTTCAGATTAATGCCGGTGTTCCTCAGGGATCAGTTCTCTCTAGGACGCTTTTCCTGTTGCACATCAATGACCTACTTATTCCGGGTATTGTTAGCTATGCAGATGATGTACTGTCTCAGATACTTTTCAAGTGCAAAGGCTTGCGGTAGTGAGGTTCAAACCTTGAGGATGGCAATGGTAACGCGCATTGATTAAACTCAAACTCAAAAATGTTTTATTCAAATAAATCATTACATGACACTTTTGAATCGTCAAGAAGTTATTTTTAATGAATCTACACGGTTCGGGAGGTTGTTATCTACCGAGAAGATACCGGCAAGAAACTCGTGTAGTTACTCTTTTCAAAAAATGGGGTTTACAATGTTCTCATTTCGAGTCAAAATTTACTTCGTACTTTGGAATCAGTTGCTGCCTGGGGTGATGATAATTTGGTTGAATTTAATGCTGCCAAAACCCAGGCTAATTTGTTTTCAACCAATAAAGTGTATAATTATACACACCGTCTTTTCGTGACACGTTTGTCCCTGTGACTGATGAACTGAAACTTGCTTGGCGTGGAGTTGAGACGATGACCTTAACAAATCAGCAAAAACATTGAGTCCAAAGCTCAAATAGCCTCAAAGAAGTTGGGCATCCTAAATAGGGTGAAGCGGTACTTCAAACCAGGTCAGCTTCTAACTTTATACAAAGCTCAAGTCCGACCTAACATGGAGTACTGCAGTCATCTTTGCGAAGGTTCAGCAAAATTTCATCTTGCTACTTTGGACTCAATCGATCGCAGAGCCAGAAAACTCATTGGCGATAAGGCGCTCGTTAATTCCAAACTGCAGAGCTTATCCCACCGCCGTAAAGTAACATGTTTGTCAGTTTTTTACAGGCTCTACTTTGGTGAGTGTTCTTCCGAGCTCCACGCACTTATCCCATCGTCACCCTTTCACCATAGGTTATCAAGGCGAACTGCAAAATTTCATCCGTTTGTAGTTGACGTTCCCCGTATTCGGTCAAGCGTTTTGCGTCTTCTTTCATTATGCGTACTGCTAGGGAATGGAATGACCTGCCTGCGTCTGTGTTTCCGGCCACTTACAACCCCGTGGCATTCAAAAAACGAGTGAATAGGCTTTTTCTGGGCAAGCTCGCTCCATCTTAGAGCACGTCTCTTCCCATAGGATAGTCTGTGCTCAAGAGTAAGCCCATCAGATATAAAAAAACAGTGTACATAAACTAACAAAAGTTAATTAATTTAACAAAAGTTAACATAATATTGAACATGGTTGAAATAAAAATAAAAACAATATTAGTTCATCCCTTCGGAAATAATGATACTAACTGTACCATATTATATGCTGTTAAATATGATATTTGAAACTATTGTATTAAATATAGCATTTTTGTTGCAGTTACCAGCAAACTGGATTCCGGCTGATTCAAGATGGACTCGGAGAGGTTAGTTACAAATTACGCTACAATGTTACCTACTTATTTTCATTAGTATATTAAATTCAAATCTAAACTTCGGCTTCGGCTTCGGCAATCCCTTGAATGAGCCGTAAAAGCCTTTGCTGTAAAAGCCTCCCTAAGGCTGCCTGACATCGGACGAGAGCGTAATAAAATTAACTAATAGCAAAGCATAAAAGTGATAATATAAAGAAAAAAAAACATTTATTAACCGTGCACAACAAAAAAATATGCACATAAACAGTAGCAATTTGACTAACAAACACATTAGACATTATTTTTTACAGCTAAACAACTTTATTAAAAAAATAATACATTTAAAAAGTTAAAAATAAACTAAGATACGGTCAAAAAGGTCCCGCCTCAGCACCATAGCAGCATTATAACTATAACGCATAATTATATAAAACATATAATTCTATAGGTAGAATACAACGTCGCACACTGCTTCGGGAGATAGGCAGCCTGATGCTCGAGTGAATTAAGGTGGATAACCACTAATGGTCCTTTAGACGTAGCCAGTTACAATAGGGTAATATAAGTTCTTTAAACTCATAGGACATAATAATACAACGTCGCTCTGTTGTCTTCCGATCTGGGGGGATCAGGTTCACATTCCGCCACGTTCGTTTTTCCGACGTACGTTTGTCGTTTCGAATTTCCAGATTATATGTACGCGTATCCGACGCTCATACGGTGAAGGAAAACATCGTGAGGAAACTTGCGCACGGAAGTCGGTCAACCCGCACTGGGACCGCGTGGACGACTAAGGTCTATACACCCAGTTCGGGTAGGCTCGTGCCCCTCGGTGGGGACGTATAATCAAATGAAATCAAAATAATGAGATGATGATGATAGTACATATGAACCTCACCTTTTAGAAAAACTGCTAAACAAGACTTGAGTAATCATCTAACAAGCACTAGGCCAGCATGGCGGGTTACGGCCTAAAACCTTTAAATTTGTCTATTCCGATGTCGGCTGTTATACGGCAAACAATTTATCATTTGGAAATAAATCTATTTCTAATACTTCCATGCTACTATCAATCAGCACAAAACCTAGCAGTCGTCAAAGGAAATCAGCCAACCGATTTAGAAAGGTGTTAATGGCCCCAGGGATGTTCGAGAACAACGACTTCTCAATTTCCCCGCGTAATCTTATCCTACGTGACTCTTAGCGTTCATTAATCCTCTAGAGACCAGATCAGTGAGGAGCTGTAGAAAAAAGTGATCGATTGCGTTTGCTTTAAACTAACGCTTGCCGGGAATCACGGTTTGATATCTACTGAATACTGGATGAAGGATGTTAGCGAGTAATTTTAGGAGTATTTAGTCTTTAGGGAGAAACATACTCTAAAATAAGATAAGAAAATTGGAAAGCAAGTTCAATTCAGAAGATGGTAACCGTGTAACCACTAACTAGATGACAATCTCGAAGATACATCAACCAAAAATGACTTAACCGCTTGACACACGTTGACACATATGATATTTATGTCATAAAATTATTCATTAAAATTTTGAAAATGAAAATGAAAAGTGTTTATTCAGTTTAGGTCCTTACAGAACACTTATGAATGTCAAATGAAGCTACCACTGGTTCGGGAAGTAGTTTTCCACTGAGAAGAAACTAGCTAACGAGTCATTAAAAGGATACAAAATCAAAATCCCGAGCATAATACTATGTCACTATGAATAACATGTAGCGAGCGACGAGATTCTGAATAAAATTTCTGCCCAACCGACGCGATGGGCAAGCTTTTGCTGCGGACACTTTTTGAGTGAGAATGTGCATTTAGAAAGTTTATTGTTTACCTAAGAAGTTAAACACTAATATTATAAAGTCATTTCATTAATCAAATATATAAAAATAAGTCGGGTTTTCCTTCCTAACGCTATAACTCCAGAACGCACGTTGAACGTTTTGCATTCATTGGAAAGGTCTCGGGCTCCGTGAGGTTTATAGCAAATAAATTTCAGGAAAATTTTCAACAGAATAGCGGAAAAATCTTTTTTCACATACAGCGCTATCTCTGATACATAGCATGGACTACAAACCAATATTTTAAGTAGATGGAATCTTTTGATCACCAAACGAAATGTTACATAAAACGAAGCCATCTGGTGGCGAGACAGAGTTCGCCGGGTTTGCTAGTTTTAAATATAATGGGAGCTGGGTATGCTGTCTCTACTGCTAGCGCTCCGAGGTGCTATCCCGTTACACATTCATTGTAGCGTTAAGAATACAGTTAGTTCAAGTACCAAGGGTCACGGTGTTGTTTCGGCTTTATTATGTTTCTTGTACATAATTTTCATTTCGTATAATGTCATTATTGGTTAATTACCCTTATTAGTTGTAACCCTAATTAAATTTAAAATTCATAAAAAAATTTAACTAGGCGCTACCACGCCTAAATTTTTTTTTTTGGTTAGGTTTGGCCACAAATTGAGATGTCTGTGGGCTTGGCGCTGTTACCCGCTGATAGCCGCTTATGACCTCGAAAGCTGTACCTAGCTAGTACTAGCCCAGAAGACACTCTTTAAAAAATGAGAAAGCACGTCCCTAAACTGTATCCAAACGTCGATTTGGCAATAACCTGTCTCGTATTTTAAATTCTATAAGCAGCTATAATGAAGCCGAGCATGAGATAAATATCCAAGCAGATTACTAAGGTTTCTTATTTTTGATAAATTGATATACAAAAGATACTTGAAATTCGAACTTTATTTATATCTATTACAGTGCATAATATAAGTATATAAATTGTATGTATTAAGTATAATTCCTCTAACAATATCTTATATTGTTAGAGGAATTTCCAAACTTCACATTGTCGCTTTGTAATATTTGCATAGTTGTTTAAAACTGGGTCGAACTTTAGCGGGCCGGGAGTGGCCCTTTGTACTTTATGGTAAACAAATTTGCCCAGTCGTTAACTCTAAAATCTGTTATTACGTGACTGGGAATATCTTTACCCTAGGGATAACAGTGGGATGTAACTTAACTCTAAAATCTGTTATTACGTGACTGGGAATATGTTTACTCTGGGGATAACAGTGGGATGTAACTTTTGGCCGTATATTAAATGCCGCGATACCAAATTGTATCTATGGAATACGATTACGCCATCTTGAAATTAGTGACAGCTGTCATAGGCCAGTTAGGTATTCATTACAAATTTAAGAAAAAAATTATATTTTAATATTTTCGTGCTTAAAGAAAATAAATTATTATTATATTGTGGTACCACAAACGCAAATTATTTATTTATCCATAATTACATAAAAATGATATAAAATGTACAAAAAAAATGATGTCTTTCGCTACCATTCAATGAATTCTTTAGTGTTAAATAATTTTCCCATACCCTAGCATATATCGTTAAAAATATACACTCTTTTCATCAATGTTCATCGAAAAAAGGCAATTGTTTCAATGCTATAATAATTGTAAACGGCGAATCTGCTGGCTGGGAACACTGCATGCCAAATGCTCTTTCATACAATGTAGTAAGGTTATAAATATAATGAGCTGAGAATATAGCAAACAGTCCAACATTGCCTTGACCCCATACATATTTAATAGTGACATACTAAGAATATATAACTAGACCTGTTTCATCTTCGGTAGGCTAAAAGAATTCATATAATTCTATAGAATGCTCTTAATGTAAGAGGACCATCATCATCAGCCTATAACGTCCCACTACAGGGCATAGGCCCTTCACCAGCATATTCAAGGCACCACGGGTCATATGAAGAAATTGACCCGTGACCCATCCTCGAGTCTTATGAAATGGTTTAATATCGAAATGGTTTACGGTAACTTTACGATTACCATCCTAAAATTGTAGCCGAAATCAACATCAATCAACTTTTTCAGACAACCAATCGTGCAAAATACGCCCTAGGCCGATGTTCGTATACCTCTCTTATCACAAACTTTTAAGACTGATAGTTATCTTCGTTCACCTTATCTCCGGAGAAGCTGAGAAGGCCAAATGCGACCTACAACGAAGTCCACGGCGAAGGAAAACATTGTGAGTAATCCTGCGCATGCTTGCGTAAAGATTCAAAGGTTGTGCGTAAAGTCGACCAAACCGCACTGGGCCCGCGTGGACAATTAAGGCCTATACAACCTTTACGAGAAGGCCAGTTGCTCCTGCTTGTAGGGACGTATATGAGCTGATGATGATAGGCTGTTTGCATTAATTTCTTATGTTCAATTACTGTTTATTAAGAACTCGCTTATGATTAAGAGGCAAATTAATCACATTTCTGTTTACTGGCACTGTCGTACAATCTCAGGAAATAAGGATCAGGGTACGGCTGACGTAGTAATTAAACATGTCCCAAACGTAATTTCACTTAAGTAGCTATAAGATAATCTATTTACGTTTCCAAAGAAGTATAGTTCTAATACGAGAAGAAAGGCCAAACTTGCTGTGTAAAGCACATACCTTACAAAGTTAGTAACACTTTAAAGGCAAATGTATTAAGATATTTAACGAAATTTCACCAAGTTGTCTGGAAATGTCAATATACCACGTCTTTTGAGAAAAGGCTATTCACTGTAGATGATTGATTACCTTATGAACAAATGTATCCATTTAGAGAAGTTAAAATGTTGGTGATTGAAAAGAGTAACTACTTCTTAAGACCTTGCCGGAATCTCTTCAGCAGAATGAACTCTCCAAAACGGTGACTTTAATCTTCTTTTAAACTTTTTATACGATTCAAAAGTGTCATGTAAGAATGGAATTGGCTACAGATTTTTTAAGTTTGATTTTGCCGAAGTTTAAGAACCTCTGGTCCCTTCTTGTTTTCCCTTCGCCTTGGTATTTTAAAATGTTGGTACCGTTTATGTGACTATTTATGAGATAGACTGATTGTCTAAAGGTGACAGTATTGCACACGATTAGGCCCCTATGACAGTAAATTTAAAATGCGCCAATAGGATCTTAGTTGTGTCTCGATTGTAAAATTTTTGCTGTCATTCGTTCTGATTTATTGCCATTGAGCTGATGATTATCATCATCATTGGTTTCTTCCAATCCGACGATGAGCTATGGTTATATTGCCATTGTTTTTTGTTGGAAAGGAATAGGGTTTGTAATGAGTTTGCGCAATGATCAATGACCACAGAAGGTCATGTAGTTTTTATTTGACGACCAAGAAAGAACATAGCAGTCATGTTTTGTAATTTGTTTTATGTTTTATTTGTTAACACAGGCAATACTATACTTAAATGGAGGCTCTAGCCACATTTCAATTATTGTGAACATATAGAAAAAGAAAATTTAATTTTCTATTTATTGTCTTGTTTGTTACATACACGATAGTACTGTTAATCCCTTATTAATAATAATAAATATCCACTGACATACACACAACGCCATCTAGTCCCAAACTAAGCATTTGCCTGTAATATGGATTCCAAACAACGGATAAACATACTTATATACTTTTTTGTAATTACATAAAAATAAATAAATATCCACTGACATTCACACAGCGCCATCTAGCCCCAAGTTAAGCGTGAAGCCTGTAGTATGGGTACTAAACAACTGATAAATAAACATACCTAATATATATTTTTTGTAATTATATGTAATTGTACTAATCCAACATGTTTTTTTTATTTATGAAGATTTATTATCGATTATGATATGATAATAATTGTGCTGTAATGCACGTAGCTTCTACAAGTAAACTCATATAATATTCGATATTGTTTCTTCTTAATTGACGTACTTGAAATCCGACCTTTTTATTTTTATACAATGTCAGACTTACCAGTAATACGAAACTGCTATACCTCATATGGGTCGCATCGGCGCACTGAACAGCATGATACACAAATGCATTGATCCATTCCGGATGTGATGCGCTAACGTCTCAAAAGACTCAACGGTACCACCATTGAGTGCCTCGGATAATGCACTTTTTACTTTAGATAAATACTTAAATTTATTGCACATTTTATTTGAAGTCACTTTGTAATTTGAATATATATAAATATTCACAAACATTGACACAGTCATCTAGGCTGGAACTAAACATCAAACCTGTATACGGTTATATAAGTGTACTAAACTACTTATAATCATAGTTACTTATATATTACATATAGTGTAAATGCATTGGTACATATTTTACACAGATCCACCCAGACCAATTCAAACATGTTTATGCACACAAATATTAGTAATGTCTGTTTGTTTTGGTTTGGGTGTTTCTATGTAAATATGAATTTACCTACAGACAAAAGTATATAATTTTGTATGTTTGTCCGTTGTTATACTACAGGCTTATGCGTAGTTGGGGGCACGATGGCGTTGTGTTAATGTCCATAGATTAAGGATTAGCGCGCTATCCTATATATATGTGAATCTCAGTGGATATTTTTATAAACGCAAGAATTACATCCAGTTAGGTGTTGATGGCAGATGGGAAGTGTCAAAACATTATTTGCCCTTGCGCAAAGAGTTTGTATGTCGATATGAGAGCGTCGGTGGTTCAATGGTGTGGACTATTCCCTCCTACCGAGAGGGCTGTGGTTCGGATCCCGCACGTACCAGTGTGTTTTCGATTTTTCGAAATAATATGTACGATTATCGACGCTCTTACGGTGAAGGAAAACATCGTGAGGAAACCTGCGCACGCCTGCGAAGAGATCAAAGATTGTGCGTGAAGTCGTCCAACCCGCACTGGGCCCGGCGACGATAAGCGCCTAATCATCCGCACGGGAAGGCTCGTGCCCCTCGTGGGGACATTTAATGAGCTGAATGAAGAGTTGTATGACGTGCTAGTGTGCCATTGAAACAAGTAATTCTTAAATGAAATAAAATGTTTCTGTTTGCATTGTATTATTATAATGTATTTTTTGCTGTCAATGTGTTATGCGGTCGCTGTGCTCGTGATCCAGGGTTGTCATAATTAGTTTCGGATGAAATAACAGAATATTTTTGTAAGTTTTAAAATATCTCAACAATATGTTGAAGTATCTTAGGTATGTTTTGGCTCCTCATTTATTTTTCAGATTGCAAATGTGGAATTTAATGCCGGCTCATGTTATTACCCCGAAAAGTTCAATTTTTAAGCAGAGAGCTAATTGGTATTTTCTGGGTACGTGCTTGATCCTTGGCATCATTGATGACAGCTGAACGCTTGTCAAATTTGGCGTGATCAGTGTTAAAAAAATACTGCTTATAATATAATTATAAAACATTTATATCCCGGGAACACCGGGACATATAGAATAAAAAATCGCGTTAGTCAAACTACACTAGTGCAGGTAACCCTAAACAGCGAGACGATAAACACGTGCGCTTGCGCCGTCGCGACGGCGAAGTGATTATAAACTGCGCGTTCTCGGACTGCGTTGCGTAGCCCGGCGCCTTGTGAGCTATGTGACCAGATTACATTACTTAATTCGTGTCAAAGCCTTTGTTAAGGTCCGTGTTGCTTCCGATTGGAGATTGTTTGGAATTGTAGATCTAGTATTGGTCTAAGAGTTTATTCTCGCTATCCTGTTGGTTAAGATATTATAATCGGTAGTACTTTTTATTTTCGACCACAAATAAGGTTTTATTTTGTGTAACTTCTTTANCATAGTTACTTATATATTACATATAGTGTAAATGCATTGGTACATATTTTACACAGATCCACCCAGACCAATTCAAACATGTTTATGCACACAAATATTAGTAATGTCTGTTTGTTTTGGTTTGGGTGTTTCTATGTAAAATATGAATTTACCTACAGACAAAAGTATATAATTTTGTATGTTTGTCCGTTGTTATACTACAGGCTTATGCGTAGTTGGGGGCACGATGGCGTTGTGTTAATGTCCATAGATTAAGGATTAGCGCGCTATCCTATATATGTGAATCTCAGTGGATATTTTTATAAACGCAAGAATTACATCCAGTTAGGTGTTGATGGCAGATGGGAAGTGTCAAAACATTATTTGCCCTTGCGCAAAGAGTTGTATGTCGATATGAGAGCGTCGGTGGTTCAATGGTGTGGACTATTCCCTCCTACCGAGAGGGCTGTGGTTCGGATCCCGCCACGTACCAGTGTGTTTTCGATTTTTCGAAATTATATGTACGTTATCCGACGCTCTTACGGTGAAGGAAAACATCGTGAGGAAACCTGCGCACGCCTGCGAAGAGATTCAAAGATTGTGCGTGAAGTCGTCCAACCTGCACTGGGCCCGCGACGACTAAGGCCTAATCACCCGCCACGGGAAGGCTCGTGCCCCTCGGTGGGGACATTTAATGAGCTGATGAAGAGTTGTATGACGTGCTAGTGTGCCATTGAAACAAGTAATTCTTAAATGAAAATAAATGTTTCTGTTTGCATTGTATTTTATATTAATGTATTTCTTATGCTGTCAATGTGTTATGCGGTCGTCTGTGCTCGTGATCAGGGTTGTCATAATTAGTTTCGGATGAAAATAACAAATATTTTTGTAAGTTTTAAATATCTCGACAATATGTTGAAGTATCTTAGTAAGTTGTTTGGCTCCTCATTTATTTTTCAGATTGCAAAACTGTGGAATTTATTGCCGGCTCATGTTTATCCCGAAAAGTTCAATTTTTAAGCAGAGAGCTAATTGGTATTTTCTGGGTACGTGCTTTATCCTTGGCATCATTGATGACAGACGTGAACGCGTTGTCAAATTTGACGTGATCAGTGTAAAAAAATACTGCTTATAATATAATTATAAAATTATATCCCGGGAACACCGGGACATATAGAATAAAAAATCGCGTTAGTCAAACTACACTAGTGCAGGTAACCCTAAACAGCGAGACGATAAACACGTGCGCTTGCGCCGTCGCGACGGCGAAAGTGATTATAATACTGCGTTCTCGGACTGCGTTGCGTAAGCCGGCGCCTTGTGAGCTATGTGACCAGATTACATTACTTAATTCGTGTCAAAGCCTTTGTTAAGGTCCGAGGTTGCTTCCGATTGGAGATGTTTGGAATTGTATCTTATTGGTCTAAGAGTATTATTCTCGCTATCCTGTTGGTTAAGATATTATAATCGGTAGTACTTTTATTTACTTGACCACAAATAAGGTTTATTTTTGTGTAACTTCTTTTATTTCATCATCAGCTCATTAAACGTCACCACCGGTCGTCCACGCGGGCCAACTGCGGATTGTACGACTTCACACACAACCTTCGAATGTCTTCGCAGGTGTGCATGAAGGTTTCCTCACGATGTTTTCCTTCACCGTAATTTTACTAACTTATTCGTGGGCTGGATACTGCGTACGGTTGAAGATTGTACAACTGCATACAACTCAACAAAGGCGTAATCCATGTATATTTTATTATATAGGGAACAAACGAGCCAGAGAGTCCCCTGATGATAAGTGATAATCTTCGTCCATGAACAACGAAGAGACCAGAAGTGTCACCGGCGCGTTGCTTGCCATTTAGGAAGGCCACTGCCTTCTTAGATAATCTTGGTCGCTCAGTTATTTAAACCTTGTCTACTTGTCACTTATTTGACCTTATAGTCTGCAAATACTAAAGTTCAAGGCTTCGTTTCACATTGCAATAGAGGAATATTCAGACGACCTTGTCGTAGCTGTAAATAGTTTGTACAAAGCGCGATGGGTAGAGAACTGGACTGGTCCAGATGGCAAAACGTGTGAATTGAGATAATATTTATCTCAATAAAATTGGATTCTGATTGTGTTCTGTGACCTAAGATACGATTTTCGTTTTGAGATACACAGCTTTGTAATAGAAATATGACTTATGTTGCGTGCTTACTTACCGAAACGTTATTTTTGATCTATGTTCGAAAACAGAAAGAAACAAGGTCTCTTTTTTTATGTTATAGTGGGCAAACGAGCAGACGGCTCATCTGATGGTAAATACGCTCTCTTCTTGAAGGACGCCAGGTCGTATCGCTCAGGGAATAAGTCAGATGGTAGCTGATTCCACAGTTTTGTCGTCCGAGGCAAGAAATTACGACAAAAACGTACTGTCGAGGACTTCCATTCATCTGGTCAGTCTTTACCAAAGTGGGCGATAACGCCCCCTTGTGGGCGCTGCAGGTCTCAAGGGGGGCGGTAAGAGACCCAGAAAGAAAATGATTAATTCAATAATTAATTAATTCAATTTGAAGTTATAGTGGTTTTTAAATAGGTGAAAAAATGGGGGCGCTAAAAAAATATTTATTCTCAAAGTGGGCAGTAGACAAAATAAGATTGGGAACCACTGATCTAGGTAGTGAGGATGAAATTTAGAGTTTTGCCTCGAAGTACGGTAGTGGAATGTTGCAGCTGGAATGAGTCTGAACAATTCCTCCGAACACTCCCCGTAATATAAATAAATAAATAAATGTCCACTGACATTCACAGAGTTATATACATATTTTTTTGTAAATACATACATATTATACATAGAAAACACCCAGACCATTACAAACAGACATGTTCATGCACACAAATGTTTGTACTGCCCGGGGATCGAACTCAGTACCCTTGGTGTTGCAGCCGACCTCTTAACCGCAACACCAAATGGGTCGTCAAATCGTCAATATACGCTATAGAAGATGCATTAAAAAAAATATAACAAGGTGTCAAGCAGTCGTTGCTTGTAGTGTGGGTTAGAACGGCGAGTGTATTGTTGGTTATGTGATATACGAAAGGAATGTACCTTTAATGTACAAGTATGTACACCTTTAATGAAATCAATGTACCCCTATGAAACGGGAGCAATTATAAAGGTGCAAAAGGATAGCGTAGACTTGCTAAAATCCAAAGAAATGATGGATTTACGGCTTTTATATATTATTTATGGATATAACCTTGGATGTTTCTTGCACAATGTCAGCGGTGTTGGCAGATAAACTGAGTTATGGCCGCGATGTTTTATAAGTTAGGTTGAAATTTCGTATTCTTTCGACTGTCGGCAGAAAAATGAATTAGGTAGTTTTTAATCATATTCATTTATTCCATGCATTATGCAGTTTATTACATAGGTATTAAGAATACGCATAAACCCTGCAAGGGCAAGTTACATTCATTATTCTTAAAAGCTAATACTTATGAAACTATCACATAGGTAGGTTATAAATTGAACTATAATTTCATCATCATAATATATGTTCTTAAATTTTAAACAAAAAGCACCTTAAATTATTCTTTGTAGATGATGGGATAGCGGCAATTAACTCTAGATACGAACTCTACATGAAATAACTGAATTATATTCTCTTGTCAAGGCGCGGTTTCCACCTAAGAACTAGTCTGCTCAGTCGTCAAAGTAGACTTGAGAGCGGCTTGCTGTACTGCAGTAGACTACTATTTCGACTTAAAGAATAGAAGACATATTTAATGAAGTACGCCAACTCAGCCTCCCGAAGTACTAGGTTCTGCAATATAAAATTACTTCCCTTATCTTCCTTCTCGCTCTTTCTCACTCCGTATCTCGCCTTGTAAGAAAGAGACGGAGACATACGGACAAAGCCAAGTGCACCCAATATGGCGGTAGGACTTACACTCGTGCTTTATCGAGGCAATACATAATTTAACCGGGGAAAGTAAGGCCGTACGCGTTTAAAATAATACAACATCGTCAAATACTTCCAATCTTAATACAATAGCATTAACGACCATATTCCTTTATAAATACAACCAAAACGTGCGTAACAAGTAAAGGATATCTTTTAAATTCCTATTGCGTTCGCATTAGAGTCCGATTTTGTTTGTAAGAGTTTCAGTAAATACAGACGTCGCCGAAGTAAAATATACGGAACTGTTTGGAGATTTAAGGTGCTCTTTGTGGCACTGTAAGGAGCGAACCTTACAGTACATTGTAAACCTTATGGAATGAAAATAAGCACGTAAATTTGCATACACGTAATATCTATGGACTTTTTTACATTTACATTTCTGCCGTCCATTAATTGTCTCGTCTCGTGGTGTAATAATAAAACAATAGCTTTCAGATTTTTTATTTTTCGAAAAATATCTTTTCTATATATGAGACATTTTTTGATCTGGGGTCACGGTAGTTCCCCTGCCAAGACGAGCCAAGCGAAGCGCAAGGGCACTACCTACCTTTTCTCGAAGTGTTTGGCGTTTTTTGAACTCTCATAGAGTTGGTTTCCGATGTACCAGATAGTTCATATTCTTACGATAAGATGTCAATAATAAACGTATTAAACATACAAAGTCTCAAATTAATAGTTCAAATACTGGAATATCATATGTATACGGCTTGGCTGTTTCGTTACTTAACTCCACGACGGTACTGAAACAGCAAAGCTATAAATATTTACTGATAACTGATATGAAGAATTTGGTGATATTCGGTTCGGTAGAGTTAGGTCGTGTAGATTCAGAAGCTTGGCTCTACATGAGATCTGATATCTTTTCACAGGGCAAACTTTATGCGGTCGTCTTGGCAATATTGTATCATCATTTTACATGGAAAGTCTGCTGGGATTCATAATTATTACATAATTTACTTAAGTTTATTGACTTATTAGTAATAAGTAATTTTCTAAAAAAAAAACAAAAGTCAAATGTTGGGTTTTTCGGTTACCTAATTTTAAAGTACAGACTTACTCGTACATTTGAAGTCTTCGTACTTAAGTACCTAATAAGCGCTAAATGGAATACACTATAAAAAACTTGTGTTAAACCACTTTTATAGACATTTCATGATTAACAAGCTTTGATAAAAGTGGTTATTATGCTTTTCATGTTATTATTATGATGTTGCTTTTTCATGCTATGGCGAATAGGATAATAGGAAATATCGTAAAGTCCATGCCTTTCGACCTCCCTTTGCTATAACACTGAGCTGTTCTGACACAAAGCTAACTTACATCTCAAGATATCCCTTCCCGGGAATAAATCCATAAATCCCGGGAGGTGATACATTAAACTGGCAACCCTATCTCGTGTTGGTGGCTTGGAAAATTGGCATTTATTGCGGCATTGAGTTAGTGTTAAAAAGCCGTATGTAAAAGGGTTTTAGATCGCAATTTTCCTTTCAATAGGTACTCGTTAGGATGTGAAACACCCCCATTATTCACATAAATTCTTTAGTTATGATGTAAATAAAATAAGTGAGGTCGCAACTCTTTCACATGGAAGTCGAACTCTGAACTGCTGAACTTTTACGAAATTGGTTCGGCATAGTTGGCTAATTAAAACATGATTTTTAAAAGATTGATGTATGCATCATTTCGGAAAAGTTCGATTCCGAACTTGAGTCAGTGACATTCTATCCTGATCGACAGCCTATAACGACCCACTGCAGGGTACATGCCTTCCCGCACAGTATGGAAATGGAAATTTGAGCTATAACCCACTACACGGACCTAACGCGAAATTGTGGGCGTTTAAACGGCTACCATCTTTAGATAGCAGTTGGACCGATGATGGCTTAATGTGGCTTCCGAATTACGTTATCATCTTTCTTTTAAGACCACTAGTACATTCAGTCTGAAATGTCCTAACTAATCTGGGAAACATCACTTGATTTCGTGGTCTTCCCCCAGAATCCACTACCCCTGGATCACGACGCGATCTTACTCAAATCTTAGCTGCTAAACCAAAGAGGCAGATCAAAATGGAGTTTATTTTATCGATTGTTCAAAATTATTTATTACTTTGAAGAAACTTACAGATTTACAAGTAACGAAATTTAAGCGACTTTTTTATGTATAACAGGATTCAATTACGAGACAAGCTTTATATGCTCACCTCCTAAATTTGCGGGAAATAATTGATTTGTGAGTGATATTAATGTTGTACAGTCTACACATTATTCAAATGCTTCCAATTTACATTTTGATTAATGCCTACGATCACATAGTTTCACTAGCACATAGCGCCATCTAACGTCAAGCTAAACAAACTCCTTTAATTGTGGGAACTAAATAACGATCAAACATAATATTTTCTTCAATACATAATTATAAAGGAAACATCAAGATCATCATCAGCTCATTAAACGTCCCCACCGAGGGGCACGAGCCTACCCGTATAGGGTGATTAGGCTTTAGTCGTCCACGCGGGCCCAGTGCGGATTGGACGACTTCACACACAACCTTCGAATATCTTCGCAGGCTTGCATGAAGGTTTCCTTACGATGTTTTCCTTCCCCGTAAGAGCGTCGGATAACGTACATATATTTTCGAAAATACATTGGTACGTGTCGGGATTTGAACCTCAGCCCTCCCGGTAGGAAGGCGACAGTCCACACCATTGAGCCACCGACGCTCAACAAGATCAATAAATCATATTTATCCATGCACACATATGTCATAGTTTTACATCTCGGCTTCTATCTTTTTTTATTTAACCCTCTGACCGCCAATTGCGTCTCAACTGTCTGGTTTCCCGGCGTTCTATGGGTTAAGATTGGTATTTGTTAACACCCACCATTACGCATTGGCCCCGCGTGGTGGCCGCCCTAATCTCTCCATAGTTATCCTGTGCGGGAAGGCCTGTACCCTGCCTTAGGACTTTATGAGCTGATGGTAATAATGGACTAAGCCTTTAAGGCTTATTAAGTACTGCTTGATGATGATGATTCATTATTCTCTCTAAAATGTCAATGTATTTGCGGGCGCAATTTTTTTTTATCGAATAGGAGGCAAACGAGCGTTTAAAAGTGTCTCAAATAAAATCTAGTAAATAAACAATTTAATTAATATATGAAAACAGTATCTTTCTATCCGTTGGATATCTCTGTATTTAGTTCACAATACGAGTACAATGGCGTTGTATCTTCGACGTGTCTGGAACGAACAGTATCTGATGGGATAAGGGAAACGGAGATTCGTTGAAGTCAGACTAGAAACAGCTGGTAGAGGCTCGAAATAATCTTTGTTTAATAACAATATAAACAGAAACTACAATCATAATTTCTTTTTTATTTGTAACTATCTGATGTTTTTTTGTCAGTCAAAAGCTGTATTCAAACGCATAGTAGTTTGCGTCAGAAAAAAAAGAGGAAAAGAAAAAAGAACAAAATGTTTTTTTTAATATACACATAATACAATAATACGGAATAAACATTCTAATTAACCCTAAAAGGTTATAATTATTATAATATAAATACGTTGCTTAAACCATATCTATGTGATCATTCTTTTCATCATCCGATCATTCGTCATTTTGACGACCCATTTGGTGTTTTGGTTGAGAGGTCGACTGCAACACCATGGGTTCCGGGTTCAATTCCCGGGCAGTACAAACATTTGTGTGCATGAACATGTCTGTTTGTAATGGTCTGGGTGTTTTCTATGTATAATATGTATGTATTTACAAAAAAATACATATAAGTATGTATATCCGTTGGTTTAGTACCCATAATACAGGCTTCACGCTTAACTTGGGGCTAGATGGCGTTGTGTGAATGTCAGTGGATATTTATTTATTCTCTGTCTCAGCTTATCAAATAGTATGTAATCTTCTTGTAACACGACTAAGTGTAAAGAAATAATGCCCCCATTCCGTATTAAAAAGTTATAACAAAGCTATTATGAGTTCGCAATGTGGGTTATGCACTAAAATGCATGCGGAGATCCTCTCAGGAATGCATGAAACAAGCTCGCGAGTTACGCGACTCATTTGTCTCCTTTCTCTGTGAGTGATTGTGACTTTTGTATTCAGCTTTGAGAGCGAAAATGTACAATGTTTTTAAGTAGGCTCACCGTCAGACTTTTTGGCATCTTTTTTGCAGATTTCGAAATACGAACTTTAACTAAATACAAAGTTTTAATTTTGGAATTTTATATTATAATCATAGATCGGATAATCGGATGCATATTTACCTAAAGTTGACCGGCGCCTTCGTATGGAAAGCACTTCTTTATCGTAAAGATTTCGGAATTGATGCATTTAATGTTCGGAATATAGAATTAAATGTATTTTCATTACGTTTGTAGTGTTTTCTATTTCAATATATGATTTGTATGTACATTACTTGTATGGATAAAAACCTGATATTTGGGATGAATACCGTTAGCGTTTTGATTATAAATATAATTGAATGCACACAATATCCATTCGATATGTTCGAAGCTTAGTATCTAGGTATTTTATAAAAAATATCTAGGTATTTTTTTATGAATTTTATAAATTGATATTATAATTTGATAGGCAGGTAACCCATTCGTAATTTGTTTTATTTCAAAATCCCTGATTTTTTTGGAATCCCGACATTGAAAAAGACAATTCCGAAAAAGAAGCCGTCTCCATATTTTCTTAGCGAAAAAATAAGTTTAGGTAAATATGCATCCGATTATCCGATCTATGATTATAATATTGGCTGTTTACTGATTCTTTGGATCTGTAACTCTTTTGGATATATTATACACTTGTCAGGTTTTTATTACAGTACCTTTAAGTTTAGGGTGCCATGGTTTTATAATATGTATATGATTAAAAGATTTTATAAGATTTTTCTATTCCTCACCGGCCCTTCTCAATTTTTATTTATGAAATTTTTGACCTCCATTAAATAAATTTGACTACCACTGGATTGGGGTTTATTATTTCATTCTTTCCAATTACTTTCCGTTTGTCGTTCTCATTTGTCAATATAATATGTATATTTTTTAATGTTTGCTTTTTTTTGTTTTGTCTTATTTCTCAAGCGAACTGTTGGTGTTTACCTGTTACCAACTTTGAAACTAAAATACATTCTTTTATTGCTAGCACCCCTTAAACTGGGACAATACCAGATAGCAACCTTACATGTTCACGATCGACTTTAGAAGTCGCGAGTCTCCGATTAAGTGCTTAATTAAGTTTTCCGCCAATTACTTAACAGTTAACTGAGTTAACGAAGTAGTGGTACAAATATATTGTGGCAATTTTAAAATTTAGGGAGGAAATATTTTAAATTAAAATGAACATTTAAATAAAGAAATAAAAAACCGTTGAGATTTACACAGCGCCTTCTTAGGCCATATCTGTTGCGGTGGTGCCTACCTGGACGACTCAGTATTGAGTCTACCACCTAGTACCTACCCTACTATTGCGATAACTCATCTTATAACTTAACGCTTATTGTTTAAAGCCAACCGAATAATTGTCACCGCAATCGAGCCCTTTACCATATAACTCGAATTCAAAATATTATTAACCAATTTATCGAATTTCTGTTGCCATGTGCAACGGAAACCCGGCCACCTGCGCCGTTGGAGCGCGACGCCCGGAACTGCGCGTGCGCAGTCCCCCCAAGGAGCGGCTTCCTACGGGCATTTACTCCATACAGAGTCCAGTCTGTTAACGGTCAAGGCATTGGACGCGTCCAATATTAGATTAACCTTTCTAGAATTTTCCTTATCACGCATGAATTAGTAAAAAAACCATTCGAAATTTGTTAATTTAAATGTTGTTCGGAGTGTAACTTTTTCTTGAGTTTTATGTTGGCAACGATATTAGTAAAAAAAAGCCGTATTGTTCCAAGTTTGAATTTGTAAAAGTGAAATAAAGTTACTTCGGCTTGGTGTTTTGTGAAATCCGTGTATTTATTCCTTCCTAGTGCTTTGGAATTAAATTTAAAAAGTGAAAAATAATATTATATTTTTGTTGAGGGCTTGAATGTTGGTGTTAGTGCGTGCTCTTTCCCACAAGTTATATTATGCGAGATGGAATCGACGGCTTCATTTTCGTAAGACTATTTTTCTTAACTTTTGACTTTTTTTATTTTGTTTTTTAATATCGTCTCCTTTTTATATCGAGACAATGACTTTAGATTATTTTCATATATCTTTTTTCACCAGTATTTTCTATTTAGGAATTAATGATATGTAATTATAATTGATTAAGTAAACACGACACTTGATTTAGACGAGTTTGTCTTATCTTAATTTAGATATAATACACGTTAATGTAAAATCTTATCTTATGTTCAAGTATTTGCGCCTAAACACTAAGATGTCATCTATTCTACATATATCTATTAGTTATAAATGATATCAAAATTGTGTCTTACTAGAAAACTACCAGTTTGGAAAATTCAAGAACTATATAAAATCCTAATTGGCATTTTTAGATCGTAAATGGCGAACTGAATCGATGCATTTTATTTGTTCGGATATTCAACCACTTGTATATTTCAATAGCTCATTACTATTAACTTTGCATAAATTAACATCCCGTGTTAAATTTATATTGAATAATACAAATATTTAGAAGGCTGTTTTTGAATATATTTCTAGAGATTTAACCGAAATAAATTGGTAAGTTCAAGTTTAATTAAAATGTCGAAATCAACTTCCTTTGTTACAGCGAGACAGGTGAAATTCAAATACTCGTAACAATTACATTCAAATATTACAGTTTTATTCAATATTGTATTAATATAAATTGTGTAGTGTCGTAAAGTAATTGATTGACGAGTTAAATCTCCCGAAAACAACACAATTTTTATTGTTTTTCACTAAATAACAATCGATAACGAAATATGCCTGTTCTTTCTATTGACATATACAGCGCAATCTAGCCCCAATTTGATCAAAGTGCTTATACCATCTACTGAACAACGAAAAAATAAAAACTAAAAAAACTTTTGTAATAGATACATACTATAAATGAAAACGCCCACACCAATGCAAACGGACATTTCATGCACACAAATGTTTGTAATGCTCGAGGATCGAACCGGAACCTTTGGTGTACTAGTCGACGTCTCAACCGTTACACCATACTTAGGGGTAGTCAGCTTGGAGGATATAGAACGCCATAGTAATAACTTTTATTTCTAATAATTTCATTATGTCATTTTTATTTATTATTTTTCCTATTTTTTTACTATAGCAAAGTCGCGCATTGCTTTGGCTTCCCGGATTATTTGTCAATTTGCCTGTTCTCTAATTGTCTTAATACGCTTGATGGCGTAAAATCATTTTCATTGTAATCCAGTCAAATCTTGTTAGTTTTTACAATTGTATAGCTGTATCTATATTGGAATATTGTTTACCTAAAATTTATTAAGTAAGCAATATTCCAATTATTATATTTAATTTATTTAGGTCTCGGCAAGCGTAGCGTAGGACGCCCGCCGGCGTCCTACTTATCCGCTCTAAGGTAAACGTACCAGTATCCGTCAGTTTTTGAACTTCGCTGACTTTGCAGTCACGCCGTGGTAACTGTATACTCACAGATTTCCCAATACAGGAGATGGGGCAAGCCGCGTTTAAAGTGCGACAAATGTAAGCTCAACGAGCATACACTGGCTGCCAGTTACCGCTCTGTGAGACGAGTCAAGAACGCACGAATATTAGAAGAAATTACCTTTTTTTTTCCAAAATGCCATCCTGTGCAACTGTTACATGCTATCATCGCTATGAATCAGTAAATTTACCAAGAAATATAATAACTTTTGACAGGTAAGAACCGAAAAGAAATTGCGACACTGGGACTGCCTATAAACTTGGCGGCTTGTCCAGTCGACTTGTATATTCGGATGTTAGTGTGATTACTAGATATTGAAAGTTTTATTGCATGAATAGTTGCAGAATTTATCGAAGTTTTTATTCATATTTAAATTCTAGTTCAAATCCGATTATTAGTATATTAAAACTTAATTTAAAACCGCGAAAGGCGATTTGTACCAGTATTCGACACGTTTGTACCAGTGATCGTCATATTGACCCAGTAGTCGTCACTTTTTACACTGAAATTGAACTCTATATGTAAAATAAGGTCTATAAGAATCAAAGAAAACATCTTAATTAAATAAGCCCCCAATTGCAACAATGTTTGATGTTTTACAAGGCGTGCTATTTGAATGTAAATACTTAATTTAGGCTGTAAATTGTTCTAGTTAAAAAAATATATCCTTATACGACTGTAAATGTAGGCGAATTAGAGTGTGGACTCGTGAACCTTTCCGCCCCATCGGCAATCGGTTCTCAGCACTATGTGTCCTGCCCATTTCGGTCACCCTAGTTCTCCTACGGATATCCTCGTTTCGGATTTTATCGCATAGGAAAACGCCTAACATAGACCTCTCCATAGCAACTATGATTCTATTCAAGCCGCCCTTAGTGAGAGACTACGTTTCGCTTCTGTATTTCATAACTGGTAATATACACTGGTCAAAGAACTTCGTGAGAACTGAGACACTGAGGTATTTTGGTTGAAAAGGTCTGTCTTAACTTCCCCGAGTGCTGCCCATCCTAATTGAGTTCGACGAGAAACCTCCTTCTCGAAGTTAAACCTACCCATTTGGACTGCCTGTCCCAGGTACACATATTCGTCTTCAACTTCGAGGACAGAACTTCCAACTGATATCGGTATATTTAATTTGGTTATTCTGCGAAAGTGTAACTTTAGTGCCACACTTCATTGGCCGTCAGAAGTGAGTTGCTAGAGCTATATGCTTAGGGGTGGAAGTGTCTAATGGCGTCATCATCATCAGCTCATTAAATGTCCACCAAGGGGCACGAGCCTAACCGTAAGGGTGTTTAGGCCTTAGTCATTCACGCGGGCCCAGAGCGGATTGGCCGACTTCATGCACAACCATTAAATCTCTTCGCAGGCGTGCGCAGGTTTACACACGATGTTTTCCTTCACCGTAAGAACGTCCTATAACGTACATTTAATTACGAAAAATTCAAAAACACAATGGTACGTGGCGGGATTTGAACTTCAGCCCTCTCGGTAGGAGGAAATCAGTCGACACCATTGAGCCACTGACGCCTAATTGCGTAATAATGAGGAAACCCGCTCTGGATTACTTGCGTAGTTACTCGCGATGATGAAATCGGCGCCGCATCGCTCGACAACCGTGTGCGCCCATGTTGCCCCTAGTCGCCCCACTGCAGGCCCTTAGGGGCCCTTATAAGGAGGCCCATCCAGCCGCGGCGAGTCAACGCCTGCCGCTATTTTACTTTAAGACAAGTTTCGTTTCGAAAACGGTAACCGCCGCTCATGGGCATCTGCAATGCCAAGGGCAAAGCCATGCCGCTGCCTATCAAGAGGAAAGGGCTCTCTTTAAATCTCGTTTGAAGATGGACATGTCGTAGCTATTAGGGAACACCGTGGCTTTCCATAATTTGCACGCTCGCGGAAGGAACGATCGCTGGAAACAAACGGTTTTGCAAGCGAAACGTACGACGTTAAAACTGTGACACTGGCATGATATCAAATAGTTCCTTGGAGCACTCACCATGAAAAAGCCTTTAAAATACACAAAGAGAGCTAAAGTTTCTCTGTAATTCTGAAGACTCCAAACCGTTTGTGAGATCAGACACCGACAATTCAGTCAGCACGTCTTAGCAAAGCATCAAATGGGTCGAGCTGGTATTAAGGGGCACCTGCCCAGAGATGAGAGTAGTACTTCACATGAGGAAACACTTGAGCTTTATACAACACAAGTCGCTGGCTCGATGCAAAAACCGCTAGACTAGTTCAGGGACACCCAAAACTTTTTGCTTGCTAGTTTAGCTTTGTCCTCCAAAAACAGGACGCTTGAATTGGACCTTGCTAGAAATCTCAATGCCGAGGATTCCGATACTAACTGTTACAGAGAAAGAGGCTCCTTGAAAACTGGATGCTACGACAAAAGGATCTTTTTTCTATATAGACCCTATATAGATCTCCTATATAGACCCTCGAAACATACGCAAATATATACATAGCAGAGAGACACATAACAAACGTGTGTACACGTAATACAAAGATTAAACTTTTGAAAAAGGGCTTCTTGCTGTTGGTTTCGGCCCCATACATGCTTGCAAAGGACTGGGCCAACTATTTGTCTTGTGAACCTGAAGAATTTCGAAAACTAACAATAATAATTTTATTTATTTATTTAAAAAACTTTATTGCACATTAAATACAAAGTACGAACTAAAAATTTTACTTGTCAGCTAACGGGCATTTAGCTAGTGGACGGCAGAGTACCTTAATGTTAGGTTGAATAGTGAGTGCTTGCTACCGGTTCTTAATGAATGCTTCGTCCTTAGAGCCTACTCTTGGGAAGAGGGTGACAATTGTATTGTAACGTGTTGTTATTATACGGCACTGCTGGGACGACGACGACGATTCTGCCAATAAGCTTATGTTGCTCTAGATATCCTCCAATAGGCATTATTTTCAAATATTTAATTTCACGACTTAACACTTTCTTACTAATTGAGTGATATGATATATAGTGTTATATCTGGCGCAAAATGGGGGAGACCTATGTCCAGCATGGACTGCGATAGGTTGAGAGGAGTGATATAAAATGTAGATTATGAAAACTGATTTGATAACTTGTTTTATTCGTCGTCTTCATTTTAGTTACGTACGATCTCAAATATGTACGTCAAATAAATATTAATTAAAAACAAGTGCGAGTCGACTCGCGACCGAGGTTCCGTACAACTGCCAGGTTTACAAAGTTCGTCATTACGACAGTCGAGTCATAACTATGGTATTTTTATTGACAAAATAAATTCATAACATTACAATGGGGAAAGATGGCAGGAGCATAAATTTTAAGACAAAGATTCTTTATCGTTTAAGTAATCCTTATTTTATATTAACACATATCTTTATCTATCATTAACTGAACACTTATACTACCTTGCAGCAGACTTGCGAAGTTCTTTTATTAAAGTTATTTATTTACTAAGTTTTTTAGCACTATTTAGAAATCTCGGTATTAAAGTAAGTATTAAATTAAGTATTAATTTGAACCAGACTGTAAATGGTGACTGAAAAGTTATGAATAGTACCACATTGATATTGAAGTTCGAACCGCGCCCGCGGGCCAGTGCGAGCGCGTTCATGCCCGCCCGCGCCCCGCGTGCCTCCCGTGCCACCAGCGTCCATCAAACTTTCGCAGTAGAAACAATACAAGCAAGCTGTCTGATATAACCACAATAAGAAATATAATAATGTCATTGAATTTAATTATAAGTATAAATAACACTTTAAGCAGTTAGGGTGCATTTAATTATACAAGCTACATTCACCAAAACATCGGGATTGAATGACGATGAATGAGGTCGTCTTTGCCGTTTGAAAAATGTTGCCCTCCCCATACATAGTATAATAACTCGCGCGTCATTGCTGTAACTACAATTATTGTTACAATCACAATTTTTTTATGTATAACTACTTAAATTGGTGGTGGTGGGATGTGTTACTGTGCTGTAAGCTATTGCTTCTTACCAAATTTCGAGATTCTATGGTCAACGGGAAGTGGTCTTTAGGTTTTAATTCCCTTGCGTGTAGTGCGAGTTTCAAAATATGCGGTATCAATGTGTACTTTTGCGTTTTTTGCGTTGACTTAGAATTTTTTTTTCACGGGTTAAAGGCAATAGATCTAAGTATTTTGATATGATTTCAACTTATAGCTCTACGCATTCATGAGGAAAAAAGTAATAAGTTTTATATTTATAAAAAATAAATATTATATTTTGTAATGTAACTAAAAATTTAAGGTTTTCGGAATTTTTCCTTTATGTGTGCTATAAACGTTGCTTCATGCCAAATTTCAAGATTCGAGGTCGACTGGAAGTACCTTTAGGTTNACCATACGTAAAAAAAATTGGACGGACTGTCATTACATTTAAATGCTCTCCGAATTGACAGCTGCCTATCTATGATGACCTTTGGACAATATTTTTTTCGTGTACTGATTTTAGTGTTTTAAACAATGATGTAATGGATTCTGATATGCTCACAAAACAATAGAAAAAGTGTTACCGAATGCAACGACAGCACACATACACAATTTCAAATGAGCGTACATTTACCTAAACAAAAGAGTACAAACTGTACTCTTCAGCGGTTTGTTTTGAGGCACGGATGGCGTATCTACCTTTATATATACAGAATATCATTGGTTTTAAACTGAAATATGTAATTATAACACTTACATATTTTTAGTTTGGTAGGAAGACGTATAATATTTTCTACGGGGCGTAAATTAATTTTCTGATTTCGTAACCAGAAAAGGAAAACCGTGTTAACCAGATTAACGCGAGCGAAGCCGCTGGCAAAAGCTAGTATTATAAAGTTAAGTATAGATATGATCGTCAGTGCTCATTGGTGTGGATTGTTGCCCTCCGATGTGAAGGGTGCAGGTTCAAATCTTGCCACGTACCAATATATTTCGAAATATATGTACGTTTTTCCGACGCTCTTACTGAAGAAACATCGTGGAGAAACCTGCGCACGCCTGCGAAGAGATTCAAAGGTTGTGCGCGAAGTCGGCCGCACCGCACTGGCCGCGTGGACGACTAAGGCCTGTACCTACCAACGGTGGGGACGTTTATGAGCTGATGATGAAGTATAGATTTTAAATTTGAACACATATCTTTATGCAGGCAAGCAAGAGCATCACGCCCAAGCGGTGTTCAACCATACAGAAGACTATGTGATGTTTCCGGACGAGGCGACCACGTCACTGTGCACGTGGCACTCAAGGAGTGCCAGTAGGTGCAACTTATGTCTTTAGGCCACAACGGGGCGGTCAGGTGAGATTATTTATATATTATTTATTTTATAAAGAATATAACGAAAAGAATGTGCTCGCATTGTGTTCCAAGTAAAATAATGTAATTAGGATGATAATATAGAATTATATAAATAAGACATACAGCTATGTAAAAACCAATAGTATTATATAAATTTTGACACGAAATGAGAATATGTAAACCCAATTTTTTTGAAAAGAGTAACTACACGAGTTCTTGCCGGTATCTTCTCGGTAGATAACAACTCCCGAACCGGTGGTAGATTCATTAAAAATAACTTGACGATTCAAAAGTGTCATGTAATGATTTATTTGAATAAAATATTTTTGAGTTTGAGTTTGACAAAAACATGTTACAGTCAACACAATAAGCCAAATTACGTAACTTAATTTTTATCTCAGATGTTTTTATACCAGTTCTGAAACAATGTTTTTTCCTGCCCTAAAACAATGTTTTTATCTGTCCAGGTTGATTGTACACTCCGGCACAGCGCCAGCGTTCCTGACTTGCAGCGATGACTACCGTGCCAGATTCTGGTATAGGCGTAACACACATTAAGGCCTGTATTCCAGAACGAGACTCAACGTTGATATTTACTTAAATTGAGTTAGAAAGAGATGGCGCTATTTATCGTATAGAGCGCTATACTTTTCTCACTCTACTTAGTGAAGTTCAGAGCTTGAGTTTAGTTCTAGAAAATGGGTCTCAATCGTTTAGGGGCCTTGTATAAGGTTATTTGCACACCTCGGTTGCATTAAGTTTACCACTTATAAACTTTGCTGTGGTCTCAAATAAAGTACTAACTAACTAGATGAAACATTTCACTCAAAAAGTGTCCGCTGCAATACTCTGACCATCGAAAAATTAAAAAAAATATTTTTCACTTAATGACTAGTAGTGTGCTTGTGATTTAGTACCCTTTGAGTGACGCGTTAAGGTCTAAATTTAAATGAATATTCTATCTTATCGATATAACAATAACTAAACGTATGTGTCAAGCAGCTGCGCCTTTTTTTGGTTGACGTTTCTTTGTGATTGTGGACCTAGGTAATTTATTGTTTATCTAAGTTTTTGGTTGATAGTAACGGCAGTTTGAATGGATATCTTGACTTTATAATAGTTAGTGGTGATTTGTTGTGATTGTAAGTGTGCGAATTGCGAAATCTTAATATAGTTCTACAATAGGGATGATGACAATTATTTTTTCTGTTATTATATCGATGGACCGCATAACAATAGAAACATTGGTTAAAAAATTACTCTGTTAACATTAAAACTCACAGAGATTTTTCAATTCTTAAAACACAATAATGGACTTTCACAAAAACGCTTCATACAAATGGCTACCTAGTTATGACGTCACGCATCAGTAATTAGTATCCATAGTTTGTGAATTTTGTACTACAACTATATTAAATGTTGCGTTTACTAAAACGGTTTCATAGCAAAAGTTGTTTTAAATTGTATGTGTTATCCTTTTGTAAACACATTTTTGACAATTAATGTAATTTAAAAATGGACTTCCCATCTAACTTTGAAGAGTAATAAAATTCATAAAACATGAGTTTTCGAGCTGAGAGTAAGCACATCGTTATATTTAACCCAGATTTGTAATAATATGAAATAGTTCTTACGATTTCAGGACCCAGTCATCATGCCTATTGTATAAGGGAGCGTTCAAGTATTACGTAACGCAATTTTGAAGATTTTAGACCCCCCTTCTCCCCTTGTAACGCACCGTAACGTTTTTCTGTACTCCCCCTCCCACTCTCTAAATGTTACGTAACACTCAAGTGACCATTTTTGCCCTAAAGTCGCAAAAATGTATGTTAAAGATTTTATTTACAATACAATCTAGGGACCCCGTGAAATATAAACAAAAGGTTTAACAACTTGCGAGAACAAATCAAAAATGACGACCAGACTAATACATTGCCAATTTTGGAGTAGTAATTACCTAGTTTTTTATTAAAAAAAACAATGTTACGTAACGTGTTGCAAGAAAGACCCCCTCCGCCCCTGTAACGCATCGTAACGTTTTACGAGACCCCCTCCCCCCAAATTGCGTTACGTATTACTTGAACGCTCTCTAACAATCCGGTAGTTTTCACCGTCCGCAAGGAAATACGAAACCTTATATTTATAAAAGGGCACCTTATTTTATATGTCGTTTCATTGATCACTTTGGTTTATTTGCAATATTGTATTTTTTAATACACTGAAACCAATAAATATAAGGTGAATTGATGATAGTGAGCAATGACGTCACATATCACTAAACTCATACAAAATATATGAGAACGTTCCGTTTTGACAGTTCATAAAAAGTGCGTCAACGATTAGTGGTGTCTACTACCGGATTAGGTTTATTCTAATAATTCTGAAAAAATATTTCTATTTTAAGCAATTTTCACGTTTCTACTCTAGAAAGTAGTTCATAAGTTACTAAAGCATAAGTAAATAAACATGTTTAAAAACAATTGTTGTTTTCTATTTCATTTTATAGATTTTTTCACTTCGGTTACGACCGCCGTCGTGAGGACGTGTGGCATTTTCGCCCCGTCGGTGTATTTTTACAAAACTTAAACTTCACATTTTTGAGTAATTGTCAGTGCCTGGATAATAAACAGTTCATGGTAGTGACATTTATTATAGTCTTAAGTTACGCCTTGAGGTGGCATCTTGTGCCACCTCGTTTTTATTTAAAGTAAAACGTGATTGTTGTCTCTAAGCCGGTTATGGCATCCGCATGGAGGGTAGGGATGATGATAACTATTATATTTTACCGTCACTACATAGCTTAGTCTTCCCGGTTTCCGGAATGCTTTAGAAAAATGAAAAAGCCTTAAACACGTGATGTAAACAGAAGGAACGACGTAAACGACCAAGTACGTTTAAATATTCATAAATACTGTTAGTGCTGAGGTAAACTTTCTTAGTTACTATTATTTTCTTGTGCGTATCCGTGCTACCACTGTTAAGTTCGTATGTCGAATATGGCTCCCACCAGGGTCAGAGACATTTTAGCGCGTTAGCTGGCTAAATAAGCCTACCCACCAAAATCATACATCATCATCAGCTCATTAAACGTCCCCACCGAGGGGCACGAGCCTACCCGTATAGGGTGATTAAGCCTTAGTCGTCCACGCGGGACCAGTGCGGATTGGACGACTTCACACAACCTTTGTATCTCTTCGCAAGCGTGCGTAAAGGTTTCCTCACGATGTTTTCCTTCCGTAAGAGCGTCGGATAACGTACATATTAATTTCGAAAATTCGAAAACACATAGGTACGTGGCGGGATTCGAACCTCAGCCCTCCCGGTAGGAGGGCAACAGTCCACACCATTGAGCCACCGACGCTCAACGACCACCAAAATCATACGATGTTTGTAAACAAAGCCGATGACGTAGATAGCTCCGCCCTCAAAATCCTACGATGTTCCTTCACAATGTTAATGACGAAGTAAATATATTTGATACAAAAACCTACAAAATCTGAAGGACTTAAATCTATACTTGAGACTAAAATTTCCTCCGCCATTTTGTTTTTAACTTCTTTTTCATTGCGTCCGAATGATGTGCGTTCAATCATATTTAGGTAATTAAAGAAAGAATGAAATGTTTTATTTGTCGAATTAAGTTAACAAACAAATTTAACACCATCACGCTTAAAATACAAGATCTAATGTACTTTATTTAATTAAACTTACAATATTAAAACACTATAACACTAACAACAAACTAAGTTAAAGTTTAAAGTTGATTTCCCACTTACCTGACTGTAGAGTTCCACAGAAGACTCTCCTTTAAGCTGATGACCCGTTAAAATACGTGTTATGGCTGCTCGCAATGTAGTACTGGCTTAGTGGTCCCGACATTTGCTTGGAGAGGTCTTTATTCGACTCCTCTTCTTCGGCGTTTACGGATTTACTGTACAGAAGAAAACTATGTTCATTCATTTATACCCGAAGGCTTCCTGATGGTGATAACTTGGGTGTTTCTATGTATAATATGTATGTATTTACAAAAAGAAGTATTTTAGTATGTTTATCAGTTGTTTAGAATCCATATAAAAATGCTTAGTTTGGGGCTAGATGGCGCTGTGTATGTCAAAAAATTGGCAGCCTATTATACACTATTGATCAAAAAGTCTCACCCTTAGCCCGGAACACAGTTTTTTTCATATTATTAATTGAACTAGACGGTCAGTTGGGACCCCTGGTGTAAAGTGACCTTAGATAATAAACTAACTGATGCACAATCACGAAGAAATATCAAACAAAAAATGTCCGAGCCGCTTGACACATATTTGATATATTTATAACATAAAGTTATTCATTAAAATTTTGACCTTAAGGCGTTACAAAATCAAAAGCACGAGCATACCCCAATTTCACTATGACATGTAGCGAGCGACGTGATTATGAATGAAAATTTTGCCCAACTGACAAGAAGGGCAGAATTTTGCCGCGAACACTTTTTGAGTGAAATTGTGCATATACTTAGTTTATTGTTTATCTAATTGTTAAAGGCACAGATTTCCCAATACAGGAGATGGGGCAAGCCGCGTTTTTAAGTGCGACAAATGTAAGCTCAACGAGCATACACTGGCTGCCAGTTTACGCTCTGTGAGACGAGTCAAGACGCACGAATATCAGAAGAAATTACCGTTTTTTTCCAAATGCCATCCTGTGCAACTGTAACATGCCATCGTAATGAATCAGTAAATTTACCAAGAAATATAATAACTTTTCACAGGTAAGAACCGAAAAGAAATTGCGACACTGGGGACTGCCTATAAACTTGGCGGCTTGTCCTGTCTAATTGTATATTCGGATGTCTGTGGTTAAAGGATTTGACTGATGCTGTGATGTAAGAAATTAACTTCTTTAACAAAATGGTAGACACTTACCTGACTAAACAGTTGGCTTTTCTCTGCTCCGGCACAAAAGCGTAATTGTCTTTATCCGTGAGGAACCGGACGAAGCCTTCGAAGGAAAGGCAGAAGTCTGCCCTCAGGGTTGCGTCAGGCTCGTGCCTCTAAAGAAAACAAAGTTGATGATAAATATCCAATGGCGAGCGTCGGTGGATAAATGGTGGGGACTGTTGCCTTCCGACCAGGAAGGAGGGCGCAGGTTCAAGGGCCACGTAGCAATTTTCAGAATTATATGTACGTTATCTGACGCTCTAACGGTGAAGAAAACATTGTGAGGAAACCTGCGAACGTCTGTGCAGAAATTCAATGGTTCTGCGTGAAGTCAGCCAATCCGCACTAGGCCGCGTGGACGACTAAGACCTATACACTCGCCACGGGTAGGCTCGTGCCCCTCGGTGGGGACGTATAATGAGCTGATGATGATAAATAAATATCCACACACATTCACTCGGTGATATCTAGCCCCCTGGTTAATATATTCCAAACATAATTGAATTCAAATTTTAAAAATCATTTATTCAGTTAAGGCCTGAGCTACCACCGGATCGGAGTACCTACTCGGGTAACTGTTAGGCTGTTCACGCACATAAATGTGCCAGTCAATAAAAAGTTTCTTATCGATTGGATATCCAATCTATAAAGAGTCTGCTATAATTGTCTCAAACTTGGTGGTAGACTCGATTCTGAGTCGTCTAGGTAACTACCATAGTAGTGCCAGATATCATCCCGTGAAATGAGAGTGCTATGCACTTTTGTGTTTCGGTTTGAGGGCACTGTAGCTAGTGAAATTACTGGGTATAAGAGACCTAACATCTGTTGTGTCGGGTGACGGGCGCAGTCCCGGGTTGATGAAGAATAATTACTTTATCTGCTGTTGGTCTCCTTGTTGTTAATATTGTAATTTAAAGTGTTTATTTAAGTAATTATAATCATAATTATATTTATATGTTATTGTTACATGTATTGTATTTTATGTAGCGAAATATATACTATTTATCTTTATATACTATTTATCTTTATACATATATTATTTTCTTAGTTCTGAAATATAGATTCCATCCTAGGCTCGTCGTCACTAAGGTCCTGCTAGAAAATCAGCGCTGCCGTGTGTTAATTCTTAACAACGCAAGGCAGCCATTGCTGAGGCAGGGTCCTTTTGACACGGGAAAGTACTGCATTTATCATCATTCTTTTCTATTTGTTATGTATTTTTCACCTTTATGTACTTATTCATTGTATAACTTTTCCTTCCTTGTTATTTTTTCTTGTTAACGTTGTCATTTATAATAGTTGTATCTTATGTTGGTAGATGTATTTTCTTTTATTGTCAAATAAAGTTTTTTTCTTTCTTTCTTTCTTTCTTTCTTTCTTTCTTCCTTCAATGTCGCTATGACTGATACGCCTGACGTATCACTTACCATCAGGTGAGCCTCCTCCGTTCTGTTCAGTTCTTAACTTAAGAAGAACCCCGTACCCACCTGTATTATATCCTTGAGTTGATCTCAGTCTTAAGCTCGTTTTGTCTGGTCTCACAGAATTTCCCTAGAGTTGGCAACGACAGAACTCTGCCGTTCACGTCTGGGCAGGCACCTGTAATGAAGCATTTGTCCATAAGGCCTACAGAGAATGCAATGTCACTAGTTAAATCCGGAATACAACTTACTTTCTATTTTGTAATACATACATATTATACATAGTAACAAACATCCAAACCAATAGTACAAACCACCGGGTATCGAACCAGGAACCCTTGTAATAGCCGACGTCACAACCATTACACCAGATAGGTGTTGATTTTGTGAAATGCATATTGTTCTTTTTAATTTATTATCTTACTTACCGGGTAAGGCAGCGGCTGCAAGCAAGTCGAAAGCTTTCTTCCGACCTGCCTTGTCGCTCTGAGGCTCCAAGTCAAGGGAACCGTTTCTCGTCAGTAGACCTTCGGGATATGAACAAAAAGCTTATTATTATGTTTTATTGGTTATATTTTTTATTTATTTGATCAAATTAATTATTTTATTTTATTTGTGTGTATTATTATTAATTGCAATTGTATTTAATTTTTAATTTAATATTTTAGTTATTTTATTTTGAGATTAATGTTATTTGAGTTTTTCTAATTATGTATTTATTTATGTTTGGTTAACTTTATGATATTGAATGTTTCTTTTATTTATTGCATGGATATGTTATGGACTATGTAGTCTGAAAATAAACAATTTGAATTGAATTGAATGAAATTATCTAGCAGAATGAAAAATGACCTATTAGCATCTACAAAAATATAATGTTTAAATTGGCTTCTATTATATTGGATAACTTGCAAGTCGAAAGTATCGTTAAAATTAAATAACGGCTGCGAATTTATGGAAGTTTTTTTACATAGCGGGATTGGAATTTTAACATTCTTAAAAAATACCACTTTATAATTGGCAGTGAAATTCGTGCCTACATTTTTTAAAATTGAATTGTATTACATTATTTGCCTTTCGCTCGCATAATTCGAGGTAACATGCCTTTTTCTACAAAAACTGAATATTACTTTACGCTGCTATGGATTATATTATACGCCTTTCTATCGATTAACCTTGAAAATTGCGAAAAAGTTTCATATAAAAATTGTATAATATAAAAGACATACAATATAAAGGTTGTATAATTTATATTTTATGGACACTCGGAGCGCATGAGTGAAAGGAGAATAGCAAAGTAGGTTTATTGTGCGAATGTGGAAGGATACACGAGCAGGGAGGACCAGAAGACTTACCTTGACCAAATTGGTCAAGTCGTTAAGAAGGCTGGGTCCCAAGTAAAAGGAATAAAAGAGCTTGTATGAAAGATTGATGGATGTGAATGAAGCTAGGGAAGTGTGTCAGGACCGCGCAAAGTGGCGTTCCATCATCCTGCCTACCTCCTGGGACCAAGGCGTGAGCTTTATTTATTTTCGTTTGAAAACTGTTATTATTTTACCGCTTAATCACTCACCAGTTCTAAAGGCAGCTCTACTTCTGAACAACTCTGGTGACGACGACTCCTCTCGGCCCCAACAGTGGAGACCGATTTCTCGGCACGGCCAGTTGCTCGAACACACTCTCAATTCCGAACGCATTACTAAACTGTGGAAATAATAAATTAATATTTAATGACATTCACACAGTGGCATCTAGCTCCAAACTAAGCATCTAGTCTGTGAGTATAATAATAATATTATCAGCTCATTAAACGTCCCCACCGAGGGGCACGAGCCAACCCGTATAGGGTGAGTAGGCCTTAGTCGTCCACGCGGGCCCAGTGCGGTTTGGACGACTTCACGCACAACCTTTTGAATCTCTTCGCAGGCGAGCGCAGGTTTCCTTACGATATTTCCTTCACCCTAAGAGCGTCGGATAACGTACATATATTTTCGAAAACACATTGTTACATCGCGGGATTTGAACCTCAGCCCTCCCGGTAGGAGGCGACAGCACCATTGAGCCACCGACCTCAATTCACAATTCACACAGTAACATTCACTTAGATAATGTGAATACGTTTCGAAAACACTTACAGGGCTACATAGGCAAAGGTTAAATATTTAGTGTACGAGTATGTATGTATAGAGGCGCGCGCGTGTGTATGTGTGTGTGTGTGTGTGCGTGCGCGCGCGTATATGTGTGTGTGTGTGTGTGCGCGCGTGTGTATGTGTGTGTGTGCGCGCGCTTGTGTGTATATGTGTGTGTGTAGAGCGTAGTAAATAAGAAAAAAAATCATATGGTTTTTACCTATTACTAATTGTACATTTAAATAATTATAAGAGTACTTTTATGAGCGAATGAGTGTAACAATTGTTGGTATCTATACCAATAAAAAAAAATGGAATTTAACTAAGTAAAAACACATAAGCATACCAACCTAAAACTTCTAAATAAGGCAACAAAGTCCATGAAATCCAGCTGGGTGTCGTAACCCACGGAGCCCGTTCTCAGGTGCTTTAGGTTTTCCCAAAACCGCTCGCTCGTCTCCAATCTTCTAGAACTGTTGGCAAATCAAACAATGTTGAAATTACTATCAATAATTATTTTTTGTGACTTAATTTAAGCAAATCGTGCGTATGTGCTTTCAACTGTTGAAGGTTAAGAAAAATATAAATAAATATCCATTATATCCACTGATATTAACACAGCGCCATGTAGCCCCAAGTTAAGCGTGAAGCTTGTATTACGGGCACTAAACAACTGATAAACATACTTAAATATTCTTTTTTGTGAATACATACATATTATACATAGAAAACACCCAGACCAATGTAACAGACATGTTCATGCACACAAATGTTTGTACTACCCGGGGATCGAACCCGGAATCCTTGGTGCAGTAACCGAGGGACCCAACAGTTACACCAAATGAGTCTTTAAAAACATGGAAACAAAATGACCTGAAAATAACTTTCTTATTGTTTTTGATTTTATGTACTTATCTTGTTCCATATATGTAGTGTAATGTTAAAAAATCGGCTATTGCACAAAGAGTTGATTCCGGATTTGATCTCAGCCAGTACAAGCAATTGTGTGAATAAACTTAACTGTTCGTATTGGCTTATGTTTTATATATAATATGCATGTATTTACCAAGAAAAGTATATAAGTATGTTTATCCGTTGTTTAAGAGTGTTAGGAGCTTTGGTGGCTCCTCGGTGTGGACTGATTAATGACGCTCTTACGGTGAAGAAAAATATCGTGAGGAAATCTGCGCACGCCTGCGAAGAGATTCAAAGGTTGTGCGTGGTGTCATCCAATCTGGGCCCGCGTGGATAAGGCGTATACACACCCTATACGGGTAGGCCCGTGCCTCTCGGTGGAGACGTATTATCACTGCATGATATGACATTCTGTAGTGTGTGTAAGCAACCTCCCTCACACATTTACATAAGGTATAAGCGTAGTTGTAAGTTATTTGATAGACATTATACCAGAGTGCACTCTATACGTGTTTTCATTCAGTCTCCCGGTTCCCACATTGCAATTCGTTGTCCATGGTGTTTAGGAGAGTCTCCATCCTGAAGTAGGATTTTATAGTCTAGTCGCTTTGTAATTGTTAAACGGATAGTTCCCAAACAGACCCTTTGGCACGTGTGTGAAAACAATTATAGAAATATATGGGGCTCAAGGATAAACGAGTACATTTAATGAATGTGCGGTTGATAAATTGGTTTCCAGTTCGAACCACAGTGTAGGGAATAACAGTAGAATAGCAGAATTACGAACATTTGTATATTGTGGTGTTTCTTTGTATAAATGTATGTATTAACAAAAAAGTATGTAGGTATGTTTATGCATTGTTTAGTACGAGTACTTAGAGTATACGCGAGTGTTCTTGCTTGATTTGGGGCTAGATGGCGCTGTGTGAATGGTGGATTTTTATTTAAATACTAGAATATAAATTTATCAAGGCATGTGCCCTTTTGAAATAAAAACATTTAAATTTAATAATTTGATTTCAGTAAAGAAGGTATGACTTATTTCTTAGATACTAAAGTATAATATTTATATAATATTATACTTTAGTATCTAAGATAATATTTTTATATAATATAATAATAGTTTAGTATAATAATTGTTATGTGCTGTGTGCAAGACTGACAATATATGTTCGTAAAATCATTTTATAAATATTTGTATTTTATTATTATGATATATACTAATATAATTTAATATATATAATTATAAATTGTCAACCAATTTCATTCGGCTTGCGAAAGGTCGCTGATGGAGGCTGGATGAGAAAAGCGGAGGACCGGGATATCTGGCGCAAAATGGGGGAGTACTATGTCCAGCAGTGACAATAGGTTGAATAGGAGTATGGCTGGTGCCAATTTTATTCTCATCTACCATTCCACTGCATAAAAAGTTATATATGGGAATATTTCTTGTTAATAGTTCCATATATAACAATACCGCACAAGTAACTTATTGCACGTTTTCAGGAGAGACACATAACTGCTAAAATTCTATTGCATACTACATCTGTTCAAAAATTAAATTAAAAATTTAAAAAACCGCCGACAAAAACTTAAGTAATTTCCCTTTAAAAAGTAAAAAATAATAAGAGAAACTTAATGTTAAAGTACCTAAGAATCTATTAATAATTCTAAAAAAGTCGCGTTGGGGGACCGCTCCTAATTTTTCTTTCTTATCTCTCAAATCTTTTTGCGTCGGGGGTTAAAAATATTTAAATTAGTTAAGATTTTTTATATTTCGAAATTCGATTCAACGCCATTGCATTGAAGCGAAAATGTCAATCCAATGGCTTATACGTCATACTAGAAATTCCTAAACTTGCACACTATTGTTGGATTAGCGACGAAATTCAATATTAAATCACTGTAACTTTACCCCTACTGTGGCAAGTGAGGACGCAATAGGGCAGGATTCTCCCGTAATTGTGCGGGAGCGTCCCCTAATTTGGGCTAATTATATTGTAGACCGATCAAGGTTAAATGTCACGCGTTAATTATTGCCGGGTCAAAGGTTAATTGGGTCAAGGTCATGCGGTGACGGGCTAGTCAATAAAGTGGAGGGATATTAAAAAATAAAAGAACTAAAAACAGACCGGAATACAATAGTCGTACTATTTATTAGTTTATTATTTTTTTACTTTAAAAAAAATATTGAAAAACAATATATATAATTAGGTATGTTGTTTTCATGTATAGAAATAGATATAGAGAAAAATAGATTAGTATACATTTAGAAAAAGTACTGAGTAACATTTGTATTTTTTTCTAAAGCTCATAAGCCATAAATTTATGTGACGCCCGCCATATGGCAGCCACCTTTGCAGCCGCCATTTTTCTTTTTTATGTTTTTGTTTTAGAATATTCTTGAGAGATTAAGTACTCGTACCTATAAAATATTTGATTCCAAAAGTAACAAAGTTACTAAAAAAACAAAAAGTTAAAAAAACCGTGTTATTATTATTTTACTAGGAAAAATAAGTAAAACTAAATGTTACACCAAATAAATAAAATTATTAATAAACAGTCCGTGGCTGTCATTTCACTGCTGGACTACTGACCTGTGCCGCGACAGTGCAGGGTTTTTTATAATCATTATATTATACCAAAGCTGACGTATTTGCAAACTCTCTTTGTACGTACTTACGGTAACCCGATCAATCAATATCAACCATTACCAAATATATTCATGTGCCTACACAAATGTTTGTAAAGCCAGCGGGCCGAATCCGGAACTCATGGTTTAGTACATAGGTATCTTATCTACTTCTTAACCACGCGGTTTATCAATTACTACATATAAAACAAAGTCGTTTTCTGTGTCCCTATATCCCTTTGTATGCTTACATCTTCGAAACTACGCAACGGATTTAGATGCGTTTTTTTATAGAGTAAACACAGGCTGATTTCTACGAGATTTTTTAAAATAATGTACTGAGTATTTATTGTACACATTAAAATGGTCTACAGAAAACTCGGCGATGGTATATGTCTATCTCATATGGATATCCCACAATAAATGATTTTTTTATTTACTTTTTTCGACAAATAATATTTTATTGCTGATGCGATAACCATAAGAGGCATGAGCCTACCCGTAAAGGGTTTTTAGGCTTTAATCGTCCACGCTGGTCCAGTGCGGATTGACTTCACGCACAACCTCTGAATTTATTTGATGGCGTGCGCGGGTTTCCTCGCGATGTTTTCCTTTACCGTGAAAGCGTCGAATAAACGTACATACGAGTATTATTCAGTCCGTGGTGGGATTTGAACCTGCGCCCGCCAGATCGGAGGCAACAGTCTACAAATGAGCCTCTGACGCTCTTCTTCGTATAATATTTCTGTCATGGCGACGTTGCGTCACTTACCTACTGCGAACTGATACCACGATCACTTAATACCATAAAAAAATAGATCTTCCGTCCTTACCTACTCCTATTTGGTGAGCCAGCCATTATGCTGGTGGCTGCCGCTGTAAGGCTGCTGTGTCTTGGTGCGCAAGGGTGGTGGTGACTTGATGAGGCCGAGTATGAACTGGAAATGAAAGTCAGATCAACAAATCGCACCTTTCATATTATAGGGGCACAATTCGAAAAACATGATTGTTGGAAAAACGCGTTTGAAGATTCTTGAGCGCTTCTGTTCTCACAACATAGTAATAAATAAATTAAAACATTAATTGCAAAATAATAAAATATTATAGGACTATGTCCGTTAGTTATGAATTACTTATCGCATATAAAGTTTATCCCAGCATTAAAACGACACACTTTACTCAGAAATATGAAAAAGGCATAAACTAAGTTTTCGTAGCTTCATTGCACGTTCGGACTCTTTTTATCAAGTGCGTCATGTAGATGTGTTGATTTTGGGCCCGTTTATAAGTAAAACTCAAAAACGCTATTTTTTGAGATGTGCCCCTATAGTATGAAAGGTGCGAAATGTTAAAAGAAAGAATTGGGGGATCGATGACTTGCGATAGCTTGAAGCCTGAGGAAAGTAGATGATCGGAATATGTGGCACAGCTTTTTTAAGTTACAAAGTTTACAGGACGGTCAGGACGTTCACTTGATGGGAAGTAATACGCCTGCACATATACATTTGCACTTCTGTGTGTCGGGATGAGGGCACTGTAACCAGAAAAATTATCTGCTTTAAGAGACCTAACATCTGTTGTTTCGATGTGGGGGCAGTGCGACATTGTTGAAGAACAATAACTGTTTATCAGTTGTTGGTCTCAATCAATGCCGCTCTGTCGTGGTCAGGCGTATCACTTACCATCAGGCGAGTGCCCTGACCGTCCTGGAAAACACAAAAAACAATACGATGTATACCTATGCCTCGGAGAGCCCTGGATGACTTCATCTTCACTCCTCGTCCCTGAAGTATGCGATGAGCAGTAACTTCTGGGCGAGCCGGTCTTCAGTTCAGATGTCGATTTATTTTTCTGTTTGAAAAAATACACATAATCAATGATATTCGGTATATATAAAGGCCATCCGTGCCTCAAAAACGAACCGCCGAAGAGAGTACAGTTTGTACTCTTTTGTTTAGGTAAATGTGTCCGAAATTCGAAATATGTGTAGGTATGTGTGCTGTCGCTGCATTCGGAACACTTTTTTCTATTATTTTGTGAGCATATCACGAATCCAAACTTTATTACATCATTGCACATAATGAAAATAATACAAGCGAGGGAGATTTCTTGTTTATTTTAGTACACCAAGTGAAACCCAAAATACCTTCATGCTAATAAATCTTGTACAGAAACCTATAGAATAATCGACAAAAATATATTTTTTTCTATTGGTGTCGAGAAGAGACGTCAAGAAACTTGATCGACGATCATTAACAATACATGCTACGTTAAAAGCTCGTACTTCACCACGTCCCTCACATTTTGGTGTCGACTTTTTTCATTATGTACTGGACAACCAATTTGCTAACTTTGTGGTAAGTGACATGACTGTCAATGACAGATGAAATGACAAAGGCAACCAAGAAATGTTTTAGTTTTTAATGGTAATACTTTCCGTCACAGTGACCAGCTGACCTGCGCCTATTCACTGAGATGACAGATAATATATCTACTACACTCAGTAACTTCAAACTTTATTTGATTAATTTCTTAATATCACTAGCTACAGTGCCTCATTCTTGAAATGTAGAATTTTAACACCCCGTTTTAAGGAGATATATCTGGCACTACGGTGTCTATTATCCCATTTTGGGACCAGTTTTCACTTACCATCAGTTAGATGGTCATAATAACACGAATAATCTGAAAAAAGTTAATATACACAAATGTCAAAAAGAATGAAAGATTAGTTCCAAAAATGGCTTACCTTAAACTTGATACCTGCACTTCTCATAGAGTCGGAATGAGAGTCGCTGAACACTCCCTTTACAGGGGTGGAGTGAGAAGAACTGCCGCTCACAGACTCCCTTCCTCCAAAGACCTAAGAGATTGACATCGTGTGGTACAGAACTGATGGCTATTCATTAAAAAAATGGGTTTTCGGTAATGTTAAGGGTCAGTCAAAATTATTATATGATTTGGCACGTAAAGCCGTTTCTCTGCAGAGCGCAGGCCCTCCGACACAGTGGCCATGGGGAGATTAGGTCATTACCCTCCACAGGCTTAAAGCTAGTTGGTGGGTGTAAACGACTGCCATATAAAGACAGAAGCCAACAGTGTATCGTGTCTTCAAAACACGGAGGGACTCAGAATAATATAAGTACTCGCATTTCGTTACCTGCTTAACTAACACTATCCTCTGTTAAATTTAGTCCTAATCTGTGGTTAAAAGACTCACGACGGAAAACAATAGAAAATCTATTGTTCGTGAGAACTAATAACGCGAGGTTTTGACTGTCTCATCATCATCAGCTCATTAAACGTCCCCACCGAGGGGCACGAGCCTACCCGTATAGGGTGATTAGGCCTTATTAGTCGTCCACGCGGGCCCAGTGCGAATTGGACAATTTCACACACAAAACTTTGAATCTCTTCGCTGGCGTGCATGAAGGTTTCCTCACGATGTATTCCTTCACCGTAAGAGCTTCGGATAACGTACATATATTTTCGAAAATTCGAAAACACATTGGTACGTGTCTGGATTTGAACCTCAGCCCTCCCGGTAGGAAGGCGACAGTTCACACCATTGAGCCACCGACGCTCTTTCACTATCTGCCGTTGATAAAAGTCTTTTGGTGTAAATTCCTCTCCCCTTGTGGATTTTATCACTGCAGTGGTAGACTACTAAGCGTAGAATTTCATCTGATCAGATTGTCGGACGAGTTGCAAAAGGACTGGTATATTTGGCACAAAATAGGGGAGAGCTATACCCAGCAATGGTCTGCTACAGTTTGGAGAGTGAGAAATAACAAGAATAGTAGACTTACCCGAATAGCATCTGAGACAAGCGGCTCACAGCAACACCCATCTTCGTAATAAAGCGCCGTGTATTTATTCTTGAGCCACGCTAAGCTCCTGTCAGCGAGCTTTGCTTGGCTCATTAGTGCTTTTATCACCGAATGTAGTCCCACCGCCCATACCCTGGTGAAGGGACGCAATGATTTACATACAAACATTATTGTTGTTATTGTATGGGTGTAGTGTAGTAATGGCAGATTAGAAAAAATTTGATATATCTTACGAGTTTCACATCTGATTCAAACTTATATTAAATATGGGAAAGTGTTATGTATCTAGCGAATACAGCGTCATGAGGAACCAAAGTATTTTTAAAACCAATCGCTAGATCTAAAAATGGTTTTGCTCAGCGTTTCACACCTTTTTCCTCACATTACACATTAGTCAATCGTCTGAAACTTGTAGACAAATCAGTTAGAGAAGCAAAAGCTTTATTACACATACCACTCCTGAGCTCACATACGACGAGCAGAAACTAACCATGTTACCCCAATTTACGCGAGCATGAATTCAATGAGGATTTTTGCAATGTAAAACTCACTAGATGGCGCTACGTTGGTGAAAGGTCTAGGATAACTTCGATTGGTCACTGATGTTTGAAGTGACATTAAATATCCAAATGTCACGCGAATACCCTCATTTAGTAACTTACTTGTACGAATGTGGCGGTAGCACGAAGTGTACCGTCCGATTATCGCTCAAAGTCTTCCCGTAGACCAGTGAAATAATGTGCGAGCTTCGTGAACATTCCAGGCCGTGTTTCTTTGCGCATGCGATTAGATCCGTAAATCCCTCGGCTCCAGAAGCTTCCCGCCCAGCCTCATGTCTTTCACGCATTGGAGATCGATAAAGCTGTATGAGTGGAAAAAAAAGATAATTACGGTGAGTGAAGGTTCAAATTCTATCAGTTAATAAAGGCATTTGCAGGTTTCTGACTAGCAGGAAGGTTGGAGGCTGTAGAAGGAGTTAAGTCTTATTATTAAGTATCATACAACAAACTTGCTAGAGTTTCTAATACAAACAGATAAAGCAAAGACTCATTTTTTATGAAATAAGTAAGCAGTCAAGCAGCTGGAGGTAACTGGAATCTTTAGGCTATAATTATTATATATATTGAGTGAAATAAGAGTGCTATGCACTTCTGTGTTTACAAAGTCAAAGTCAAAACCTTTTATTTCAAGTTAGACTTAACTTAGTTTCGGGATAAGGGCGCTGTAGCTAGTGAAATTGCCGGATATAAGAGACCTAACATCAGTTGTCTTGGGTGATGGGCGCAGAGCGGCATTGATTGAGTTTAATGACTGTCTATCGGTTGTTGGTCTTTTACAATGCCGCTCTATCACGGTTAGTCGTATCACTTACCATCAGGTGAGCATCTTGTACATTTATTATATAAAAAAAACACAAATTTATCACTCACCCTTCTTCCCCCACGATGCCGGCTTCATTCTCGTGCGCCAAGTTAGCAGTGTACTTCAAAGGTATCACCTCCTCAGGGTTGTATGATAAGCTCACTTCAGGTTGTTGGACGTTCTCTGACAGGGGTTCTCCTGGAAATGACCACCAGCTCGTGATATTTGTAATTTTTATATCTAAGTAGGTGAATGAACATTGGCTTGGTGCAGCAATCGAGATTGTCTAGGTACGAGTAGTACTACCGCAGTGCCAGATTTCGTCCCTTGAAACAGGAGTGTTGTGCTCTTTGTACCTAGTGAAATTACCGGGTATAAGAGACCTAACATCTATTGTCACGGGTGATGGGCGCAGAGCAGTGTTGACGGAAAAATAATGATTACCTTCTGTTATTAATTTCCTGTAATATTGCTTCTGTCATGGTCATATCACTTAGTCACTTAGGACGGTTAGTGCGATCACCAGGTGACCGCAATAACCGTCCCGTTCACTTATGGCATAAATAATTATAAACAAAGGGGTGTTTGAGGCCACTGCTTAATTCAGTTACTCGGCTATGAGACTATGCTTTTTGATTTATAATTATTACTTAGGTACGTAAACGAGCCGACAGTTCACCTGGTTGTAAGTGATAACACTACACACGGAAACTCGCAATGTCAAGCGTTCGGCTACACCGCTTTAGTCTGTTTTATTTTATTCTGTTTTGATATTTTATTAATCGCATTTTTAGTAAGTATATATATTAATATATATATGTATATATATTCTTTATCAATTTTACATTATTCTATTTAAATATACTTATGACGTCATCTCGTGAGGTCTCGTCAGAATAACAGTGTTGCTGCAGCGCTTGGCGGTGCAGCAGCTTATGCTGAGGCGGGACCTTTTCACCGTATCATTTTGTCTTTTTCCTATCGTTCTGTGTTTGTATTGTTTAAAATTGTTGCTCTTTTATTGTTCTCTGTTACGTACTACTTTTTTGTGTAATTTGTTTGATGTACGGTCAATAAATGATTTTTCTTTCTTTCTTTCATTTTCAAATAAATGTGTTTCCAGAAACGAGGTGAAATCATTAATACTATGAAAGGCACAACTTTTGCTTTTAGATTTGCGCGCAAGCTTTTTACTTGCGAAAATGTATTTGCTTGTGTATGTCTACGTATGTGTTTGCATATGTACGTTTATTTTTGTGTGAGTATGGAGGAAAAATTAAAAAAAAAAATTAAGAAAGTATGAATTTCCAAATGACATCCCATGTTGTACTGGTCGAGACGTCGGCTTCTACACCAAGGGTTCCGGGTTCGAACCCGGGCAATACAAATTTTGTGAACCTCAGAATACAGAAAAACTTTTTTTTGTATTCCGAGGCTTGGACATGTCTTTTTGTAATGGTCTGGGTGTTTCTATGTACAATATATATGTATAATAACTAATATTTTATAAGTATGTTTATCAGTTGCTTAGTACCCACTACTAGATGGCGCTGTGTGAATGTCAGTGGATATTTATTTATTATAAAACTGTGCCCAGCTCCTAGTACCAACCATGTTGTGTGTGCGGTCGATGCGCTGTTCTGCACCACGCCAACAAAGCGCACGCTCTCTCTAGCCTCAACTGTGCTAGGGCGCCCCCCCATTCGGCCTCCCCGACCACGCACGCCGTGCCGTGATGCATTATCTGTGGACAATTGTTGTCAAAATTAAAGATGTCTTTAGAAAGAAAGAAAATATTATTATATCTCATCATCATCAGCTCATTAAATGTCCCCCCTGCGGGGCACGAGCCTACCCGTGAAGGATGTATAGACCTTAGTCATCCACGTGGGCCCAGTGCGGATTGACCGACTACACGCACAACCCTTGAATCTCTTTATAAATTCGAAAACACATTGGTACTTGGATTCGAAGCTACATCAGTCGTTTGCTTAAAGACATACAAAAATTGATATAAGTGATGTTTAGAGAGCATCGGCGGCTCATTGGTGTACACTGTTGCCTTCCGATCTGGAGGATGCAGGTTCAAATCCAAGTACCAATGTCTTTTCGAATTTTCTAAATTGTATGAACGTTATCTGACGCGTTTGGCAGGAATATATCGTAAAGAAACCTGAGCTTGCCTACGAAGAGATTCAAAGGTTGTGTGTGAAGTCGGCCAATTAGCACTGGGCCCGTCTAGGCGATTAAGGCCTATACACCCGCGTACGGGTAGGTTCGCGCTCCTCGTGGACGTTTAATGACTTGCTGATGATGATTTACTAGGTGATAGGCTGGGTACTGAGTTATCTAGGTAGGTACCACCTGGAGTGTTTTGCACTTGTGTTTTTGGATGAGGGCACTGAAGCTTGTAAATTTACCGGGAATGAGAGACGTAACATTTGAAGTTTCGGGCCATGGGCGTAGTGCAGTGTTGTCGGAAAATAATTACTCTCTCTCTCTATTTAACCTATCGCAGTCCACTATTGGACATAGGTCTCTCCCATTTTGCGCCTGATATCCCGGTCCTCTGCTTTCCTCATCCAGCCTCCACCAGTAAAATAATAATAACTGCTTTCTCTTAATCCCTTCATCCATCTGTCATGGTCAAACATATCACTTACCACCAGGTGTTCAAACTGACCGTCTCGCTCTTTGAATAACTTGACAAGTTGATTGATGGTATACATTCCACTCACCTGTAAAATATGCCTGTCGATTCTTTCTCCGTTCTGCGGTGCGAGCGGAAACATGGTAACCCCATGATCATGGGGCAAAGGCTGCACAGGACAGTACCCACCGCCCTGCAGCTCATACAACGCTTCGTTCTCGAACTCGCAGCTGCTGTTCTTCTGCGACTTCTGCGCGAACACCGGCTCCTCGCACGCTGGCAGTGCTGCTCTGAAGGAATACGGACCGTTCTGAATGTGGACGTTGGCTGGTTTCAAACATAAAAGGCTAATAGGGATGATGGCTGTTGGTGCAGACGAGTTCTGGAGTGGAGACCGCGTCTCGGCAAGCGTAGCATAGGACGCCCTAAGGCCAGATGGACCGACGACTTGCGAAAGGTCGCTGCTGGAGGCTGGATGAGAAAAACGGAGGACCGGGATGTCTGGCGCAAAATCGGGGAGACCTATGTCCAGAAGTGGACTGCAATAGGTTGAATAGGAAGGGATGATTAGCGTCGGTGGCTCCATGGTGTGAACTGTTGCCTTCATATCGGGAGGACGCCGGTTCAAATCCAGTCACGTACCAATGTGTTTTCGAATTTCCGACATTATACGTATGTTATCCGACGCTCTAACGGTGGAGGTAAACATCGTGAGGAAACGCTCGCCTGTAGAGATATTCAAAGGTTGTGCGTGAAGTCGACCAGTCCGCACTGGCACACACACTTTACGGGTAGCCTCGTGCCCCTAGGTGGGAACGTTTAATGAGCTGATAATAAGGGATGATGACAATTTTCTTTCCAGGTATGGTATTAGATGCATCCACATCGGATGATCCAAAATACATCGGTGACCTCGCGATCCAAGATCAAAGATCGTACGAGGCCGATCATAAAGACATTTTTTTTTTAAAATAAAAGTATTTTTGTATATAAAGAATTTTTATTTTAACAGAAACTCCTATTTCATATATACGTGTAATAGATTGTGAAAGTAGGCTGGCGACAACCTCCTTGGAAAATTATAAGCGGAAAGAAAAAAACAAAGAGCTCCGACAATTTACGTGACTTTGTTTGAAACCTTATAAAAGGAACATTTAATAGCTGTTGGGCAAAGTTTCTTTACAATTCTTTGGGGAAAAGTCACAGGCCGACGGCTTTCCGAACTTTATTGGAAAGTATGCGATATACTTAAGTGCATAATTTTATACAATGTTATAATTTTAAAAAAAAAATTAAGCGGTTACAGCTTCGATTAATAATAAACTAACCAGATGCACAAATCGGTATTGTCCACCATCCGCAATAAAATACCAAACCTTATTTTTATAAAAGCGCACCTTATTTTATGTCGTTACATTGACACTTTTGTTTATTTGCAATTTTGTATTTTAAAATACACTGAATCCAATATATATTCGGTCAATTGATGATAGTGCGCAATGACGTCACATATCAATTATCTCATACAAAATATATGGAAACGTTCCTTTCTGACAGTTCATACAAAATTTTAATGAATAATTTTATGTTATAAATATAACAGTAAGTCAACGTATGTGTCAAGCGCTCGGACATTTTTCGGTTGATATTTATTCGTGATTGTGCATCTAGTAAGTGTATTGGTGTGCAAAAATTATATTTATATGTACTGTTATATATGCCATATTTATATACATATTATTGCCTTGATTTTTTTAAGTATAATAATATTATAAATTACAGTGATTAGTATGTATGTATACATATGTGTATTTTATGTAGTGAAATGGGTTTATATTACTAATTTTAATGGCATTAGTTTGATTCCAGTTTTGGTTCGTCGCACAGACATCAGAATATACATTAGACTGGACAATCCGCCAAGTTTATAGGCAGTCCCAGTGTCGCAATTTCTTTTCGGTTCTAACGTGTGAAAAGTTATTATATTTCTTGGTAAATTTACTGATTCATTGCGATGATGGTATGTTACAATTGCACAGGATGACATTTTGGAAAAAAACGGTATTTCTTCTAATATTCGTGCGTCTTGACTCGTCTCACAGAGCGTAAACTGGTAGCCAGTGTATGCTCGTTGAGCTTACAGTTGTCGCACTTTAAACGCGGCTTGCCCCATCTCCTGTATTGGGAAATCTGTGGTTCGTCGTCACGAAGGTCCTACCAGAAAATCAGCGCTGCCGTGTGTTGAATCCCGACAATGCAAGGCAGCCAATGCTGAGGCAGAGACCTTTTTGACAGGAAGGATACGGCATATTTTATTATATTTAGATAGGTATATTGCACACTAGCTTTTGCGTGCGATTTCGTCCGCGTGGAATAGTAACTTTGGCCTGACGCTCTCTTTAACCCGCTACTTCGTTTATATAGGTGAGTTAAAACTGCGATATCTCATAAGATATTCATTTAAATTAAATGATGTAAAGGGCAATTTTGTTTAAAATGATACTTGTGATAAATAAAGTATTTATTTGGATAAGGCTTGATATCATATTTATGAAAATAGCTTCGCAAAATGATGCATTATTTTAGAAAAATTTTTTAGCAAAAAATATGTTATAGGGAGCTAACCATAAAAGATAGACATATGCTGTCGCGGACTTTTTTGTAGACCTTTAAAAGGGTAACAATACTCTCATACATGACTTTGCGAAACTTTAACCGTTTACGCAGCGTACGCAGCGGAATCTCCAAGTAAGAAAATTTCCCTCCGGATTTTGAAACATTCTTCATTGCTGCTCCGCTTCTATTGCTTGTAGCGATATATAGCCTATAGCCTTCCTCGATAAATGAGCTATCTAACACTGAAAGAATTTTCAAATCGGACCAGTAGTTCCTGAGATTAGCGCGTTCAAACAAACAAACAAACAAACTCTTCAGCTTTATAATATTAGTATAGATATTAACTTTCTTTTTTGTTATTTATTTTTTCCTCACGTCATTGTTAATATTTATTCATTGTTTAACTTTTCTGTTCACTTTTATATTTTGTCCTTTTTTGTTGTTTTTCTTTAAAATGTGTATGTACAATGTTATGTAGTGTCTTCGTCTTGTCAAATAAAGTTTTTTTCTTTCTTTCTTTCTGATCTAAGGGTTACAGTAACCTATAGTACCTACACAAGTCATCCCTTGGTTAGATAACAACTTAAAAAATGTCGCTGGTGGAGGCTGGAAGAGGAAAGCAGAGGACCAGGATATTTGGCGTAAAATGGGCAAGAACTATGTCCAGCAGGGTACTGCGATAGGTTGAAGTGCGAAAGAGAAACTTTATTCTTTCTCTCATTTACTATTATGGGCCGATAAGGTTCTCGGGTGGCGACCACGTAACGGGAAATGGAGCGTAGGGCGACCCCAACCAGATGTACCGATGACCTTAAGGTGGCGGGAAGCATAAGTCAACTGTTAGGGATCGGTCCGCGTGGAAATCATAAGGGGAGGCCTTCGATCTGCAGTGGACATTTTAGGCTTTAATGATTATTATTACGTCAAAATTCGTAAATAAATATATCACCTGAGATACTCCCCGAAGCCTGACACATTGGTCCTCGCCAGCGCGTAATGGTGCTGATGGAAGCTCGCAATGTGGTCCATCACCGCTTGGGTCCTGTACACCTTCTCCAAGTTAACCAGGCCCTCGGGTCCGACCCGCCTCCAGCCTGGAGCTTGCTCTCCGTCTTCATCGAATGATGCTATGTACTGTAACATTTCCGGGCCATTAGGGGTTATTTACCATCATCAGCCGTTACTAGTTACTGTGTTTTCTAGGTGCTAGACTCGGTACTGAGTCGTCTAGGTAGGTACCACCGTAGTGCCAGATATCGTCCACAGGTGGTAGACTCGGTACTGAGTCGTCTAGGTAGGTACCACCGCAGTGTCAGATATCGTCCACTAGGTGGTAAACTCGGTACTGAGTCGTCTAGGTAGGTACCACCGCAGTTCCAGATATCGACCACTAGGTGGTAGACTCGGTACTGAGTCGTCTAGGTAGGTACCACCGCAGTGCCAGATATCGTCCCGTGAAATACCAGTATTTTGCACATCTGTGTTTCGGGACGAAGGCACTGTAGCTAGTAAATTACCCGGGTATAAAAGACCTAACATCTGTCGTCTCGGGTGACGGGCGCAGTGCAGTATTGATGGAGAGTGATAACTGTCTATCGGTTGTTGGTCTAATGCCGCTCTGTCACTTACCATAAGGTGAGCGTCCTGACTATCATGTACACTTTGTGACAAATGTAACGATAACTTCGGGATATACTAACCACTTGTCGACTAGGCTCACTGACTCGAGGGTCTCGTTTCCCGCTGTCCCTCAAAGGGCTGGTCGTTGTGCTCTGGTCTACTCGCTTCCCGCTTTCTCTTCTGCTGTCTTTCTTTGACGCTGTCCTGGAGAAAAGATGTTATATTGTGTGTAATGAGCCACGAAGCACTTTATCATCATCACTACATATAAAACAAAGTCGCTTTAATCTTTTAAACTACGCAACGGATTTTCATGCGGTTTTTTACAATAGATAGAATGATTCAATAGCAAGGTTTTTCTTATTTTTTTTAGATATAAGGCAAAAATCAAAAATCTGCTCTTATAGTCCTGAAGTTCAGGGTATTCTTTAAATAAAGAAAAATATTTACATGCTTGAAAATTAGCCGAATTGTCAAATTTGAGGTCCGAAAACAGGTCTGCACGCAATTTTATCGAAACATTGGATCAGAAAATGATGATTAATAAATAACTGAGCAAAATATCAAAATTCGGTTCTTGTTACATTGGAGACGATGAAATAATCTACTCTTTCCAAGTATCCGTTGCGTTGCGTATTTAATGCGTGTTGTGTTTGGTACCGAATTTGAGCGTTGAAATCTAACATTTTCGTGTTTTTTTGTGAACGGCCCCTTAAATAGTGGAGAAATACTGTTATTTTGAGGTTTCTAATGCGATGTCGTAAATAATTTAATTTCGGCCGCTTTCTTTGTAAACTTAGGTTGAACCTGACAAGATTTACATCGCAATGGCATATCTATCTGTTACGGATATCCCACATTTATTTTGTCATTAACTTTCTAAAACAAATAATGGCATATTTTCGAACTGATTTTAACCAATAAAGCATTAATCCTAATCTAAATAAATACCTTTAATACATTGTTGATAACATATATAATATATATATATATATCCCATTATAGCTGTAATGATGAATGATTAAAATCAATTTAATTTAATTAAAACAGATTTAAAAGTTGTGGTACATAGCGTTTGCGGCGGTTAGCGACCGGCAGGCGGAAAGCGTGCCCATTACGAATATCACCATTGCACCCGTGCGAAGCAAGGGCGGGTCGCTAGTAAGCTTATAACGCCCTATTGTAGAGCACAACTGTACCTGTCTTCTTTCGCAGATTCTCTCCGGAAATCCCGCCTGTGCGTCGGTGTGGCTGCTACAGAGTGACTCGTTAGAGACGGTGTTGCTGATAGAATTTCCCTGGAACAACACAATGTTATTTAATATTAGAGCCCCGGCTTCGGATGGGTATTTGGAGTTTTAGTGGGGATCCCTAGGTTTTTTGAAGATTTATTCTTTGTGTGGGGATATAGTAAATAAATAAAATAAATATCCACTGACATTCATACAGCGCCATCTACGAGTAGCCTCAAACTAATTTTTCATGATTTTCATTATTGAGCCCTTACAGGGTTCATGTGTTATTTACCTAGTCAAATTTATAAGAACTTATAAACCACGTGACTGTAATGATAAATAAATAATCATCATCATCATCAGCTCATTAAACGTCCCCACCGAGGGGCACGAGCCTACCCTACCCTATAGGGTGATTAGGCCTTAGTCATCCACGCGGGCCCAGTGCGGATTGGACGACTTCACACACAACCTTCGAATCTCTTCGCAGGCGTGCATGAAGGTTTCCTCACGATGTTTTCCTTCACCGTAAGAGCGTCGGATAACGTACATATATTTTTTGAAAATTCGAAAATACATTGGTACGTGTCGAGATTTGAACCTCAGCCCTCCGGTAGGAAGGCGACAGTCCACACCACTGAGCAACGACGCTCTAAATAAAATAAATAAATAATCATTAGTCTTTAATATTGGATACTAAACAACGGATACATATATGTACTATTTTTGTTAATACATGCATATTATACGTAGAAAACACCCAGACTAATATAAACAGACATGCACACAAATGTCTGTGAAGCCCGGGGATCGAACCCGGAACCCTTGATGTGATAGCGAGAAATCAAGAGGACAGTTGCTTGATTTTCACGAACGCAACAACCGATACGCCATCTAGATTCTAGCCTAGTAATGTATTCATC